>PVIR01040220.1:0-13436 GCA_004026965.1 Petromus typicus | reverse complement strand
ATCACACGGCCATTCACAAGCATGTGTGACGGTACATCTCTTTTATGGATGTAGCTATTTGTGGATGTGTATGTTTTTCTATAGTTGATAAATACACAATGGTTAACTTATGTTACAAACCCTGACAAAAAAATGTGTATATTTGTAAATATTAATTGCTTTGGGACATAATTACCTTAATAAACCTCATCTTTGTTGAGACAGGGTCTTGTTTTTGTAGTTCAGGCTATCTCTGAGATCATTATGTAGCCCATGTCAACTTCAAACTCACAGAAATCCTCCTGCTTCTGCTTCCAAAGTGAGTGCTGAGAGTATAGATCTGAGTCACTATGCCAGGCACTGTGGTGTGTGGTTCCTAGGAATCAAACTCGGGACCTTGTGCTTGCAAGGCAGACGCTGAAACCACTGAGCTAAATCTCTGGACCATCAAGCCCAATTTTAACTCCATTTGCAATACAGAAAATTCTGGAGAGCTGGATAGAAGCTGTATACTCTTTTTTTATCTCCAGAAGTTTCAGTTGGTAGAAATTTTGATGTTTTAAATTTATTACAGCATGTTT
Source organism: Petromus typicus (assembly GCA_004026965.1). Classification (NCBI taxonomy): domain Eukaryota; kingdom Metazoa; phylum Chordata; class Mammalia; order Rodentia; family Petromuridae; genus Petromus; species Petromus typicus. Next base: position 12,876 of record PVIR01040220.1, on the reverse strand, counting down.
AAGGATTGTGTTTAACATTTTGAATTCTTGTGAAATATTAAATATATACCAAAGAGCTACATCTATTTACACACACACACACACACACACACACACACACACACACACATATATATATATATATATATTTACATTAATAAATTTAGTGTGGGCAATTATGAGACTTCAGCACTTATTATAGTTTATAAATGTGCAAGTTTTTAAAAATTCTACTACTTTATCATCAGAATACTGCGAATTAAGCCTTCACATCGAAACTTAGAGGAAACTTGAAAAAAAATATTGTTTTTTCTCATTCTATGATATCCTATGGACTTAAGGATGCACGTTTAACGTAATATTTACATCATTTGACTCCTTCACAATTCCGTTATAACCATCTGCCTTTGCATAATTCTTAGAGGTCTCCTCACCCCTTCGTTTTGATTCTTCCTTAGTGTGCAACAAGATTGTCACAAACAATTTCCTTGAGTATGTCCTTATGTTTCAGCTCCCGTATTCAGAAGCCCACTCCCTCCATTTCCAGACACTGAAATCTCGTAGAAGATGTGACTTACTCTAAGCCACGTGCTGAGTCTCAACGCTGCTCTCTGAACACTAGTGAGAGTGGTGAAGTGAAGGAGCGAGAGGGAAAAAGGCATGCTAATAGGGACAATACTGTCTGCTGTAAAAAAAAAAAAAAAAAAAAGAGGCCCTCAAATACATACGGGAACATCACAATATCAACTACTTTTTAAAAATAAGACATTAAGTTTAATTTGAATTCAAATGAAAAAATAAGTAGAATTGTAATATACAGATGCCCCGTGAAATAGTTTGGATATATATAAAAAATAATTTGTTGCTTATATGAAAGTCAACTTTTACTAAGCATTCTCTGTTTTGCCTGGAAAATTTGCATGCTACTATTTATTGAATAATTCACTTTTTTTTAGTACTAAAACTACTTCTTGTTCAAAGATGTGTCTGTGGTTTGCAGAACTTGCTGTTCTATGTGATATTAGAGGAACCAAATTTCCTTCTTGGGTCTTGTGCATAAAGATGGTGGCCTGGGAAAGAGAAGGTACAACACAGCATAGGAAAGATCTTTCTGAGCTAGTTCTGGAAGCAGCATTGGTTGTCTCCCTGACAACATGTAAGCCACAACTCAAACTCTGGGCTTTGTCAACTGGGCAAGATGTTCTAGTTGTGTGTTAGAAAGAAAGGTGAATTTTTCATTTGCTATCAACCTGTGTCTCTGGCTTTATCTGGCACTATTGTCTTCTCACCCTTTTCTAGCCATACTGACCAGATGTTTTTATTTGTTTTCTTTTCTTTTTTTAATTTTGAGGAACATTCATTACCCAGAATTTTCAATCTACCAGGAATGCTTTTCACTTTACCTGTGCTCACAAATCTGTTTTTCAGGAACTCTTACTTACCGATACCTTCTGTGGTTTTCAGTTATGCAGAGATTGCACCATTTGCAAAGTTTGGGCAAGTGATTGTCTCTCCTAGTGCCCTGCAAGCTTCTAAATGGCAATGGTTACTCTTTTGAACTCTCATTCTAACACAGCAGTTTTAAGAAGACTCTAATCTAGAATTGTTTCTTCAATGAATTAAACAAAACTCTACCTTCCAGCTCTTATTAAGGGCATTCCCATCTCTGTGACCTTGACCATGGAAGTAAGACTAAAAATTCCACAGAATAATGTCTGTGACTTTCAACAAGTCCAAAGAGGATACTAATGTGGAGCTTAAACAATAACATGGAGTATTCCAAGGTGCATAAAAATAATTAAAAGAATAGTCATGAATATTTGATTATAAAAATGTAATACTGCATTAGCAAAATCTTTACCAAATCCTTTCTTCATCAACTGCTCTATATGAATGTTAATACTTAGAATATAGAACAATAAGCCTGATTTTGCATAAAATTTAATAGAGAGGACATTGCTTCTTCCTTTTTTCTTCTTTCTTCAACATTTCTTAATGTATTGTCTCCAAGTTTTTCACTACAGCCTCTTTCTCAATTAATTTTTATGTTGACCTCCTCACAAGTTGTACTTAACATTGCTTTCTATGTATTTGACTTTGTCTTGTGGGGAATGTCAATGATTAATAGCATAATTTATCCTAAAATTTTATAGATATAGTATGGATTCTTATATATATCTTATCATCTCTTGTTTGTGCTGATTCAGCACTTTCTTTGCTGATCTTTGTTTCAATATTTCCTGAAAGTTAATCTACCTAGAAAAAAAAAACAAAACAGAACATCCCTCCTCCCTTCTGTCATGCTCCCCCACCAGGTCTCTTTGTTTTAATTCATAGCACTACAGTCTATCCGTTGTCAAAACGCAGAGAGTTCGTTTCCACCTCCCGGACATGTCTGCCTGATCAATAAAAGGAAAAGCCAGAACCGTGTAGTCTGGGATACCTTCTCTGGTTGAGTGCATCATTAAAACACCAGATCTTGGAAAATCTGGCAAAAACTGATTTTCCACTGGTCCAAAGCTGCTGAACAGGATAGAAAATCCCTGTGCCTCAAAAGCTTCCCAGGTTCCTTCAGACAACGTGAGGCCTGGGCTGGGGATCTCTGTGGCTGAGATGAAGGTAATGTCCAGGACTATATTCGGGAGAAGACAGTCTCCAGGAAGCAGCAAGAGTCACACAGAAGATCTACCCAGGGCTGGAGAGCAGGAGCTCTCCTTAGACACTTCTTGGACTCACACGGTCCTCCCCACACAAATGGGACCTAGAGAACCACATACTCACGGCTTGTGTGTAGGTTCCACCTGCTGCCATGTTTGTGTGTGTTTAGCTCAGTCTCTGCAGCATGTGTATGATGCACGTGTTGTCCAGCTTCTGAGAGCTCAGCCACCCAGCCACAGAGGCTGGCACCATGGTCTTGAAGAAACTGAATTTCTACATTCTGGTACAGAAAGACCACATTAGATCCAATCAGAGAATTTGCCTTCGATTTCAAAAGATTGTTTGTAATTTAAAGTTTGTAGAATGGCTATGGTCTGCCCAGTGATGCAGAGACGCTCACATCAGTGCAAACCAGGACTACTCCCCACTGCAGATCAGAGCCTCCGGCTTAATATTCAGTGCGTCCTCCCTGTTGCCCCTCCACCATTACCCCTCTGCAGAGATGCTTCCCTGACATGTTCCACCCAGGAAAAGATCAGAGATCAGCACCGGTTAGTATTTCAGATGGCACAAAAGTTGCCATTACTGGCATGTTTCTACTTTTGTATCTCTGCTCATGCTATTTCTCACTTGAAACATTCTTTTTCTCTTTTTCTTCTTTGGAGATATCACATATCTCACCTGATGGACCACCTGACATACAGTCAATTTTACTTGGGCTCCCCTGCACTCTTTGATCCAGGCCTGACTTTTGGATTGCCATGCTTGTATGTGTTGTCCAGTTTAGTAAAAATCCTGCTAACCTGGTGTAGTCAGGTAGACCTCTTTGTCTAATCACCCTCCATGTCTAACCAGGTTCCTCATCCTCTGTCACCATCCAGGTGATCCTCAAGGCAATCATTTCAGGGCATCCTGCCCTGTCCTCCGCAAGCATCCTAGAAGGCCACTGCTTCCAGAATCCCCCCGACTCCTTAAGTTCTCCTCACTAACTTTTCAGCCACTAATCCCACCCTACTGTGTGACTATCAATTCCCATTTTCCCATACTGAATTCAGAATTAAGCTCAGTCATATATCAAGACCTCTTTTTCTCCATTTCATTATTACTAAACAATATTTACATTTGTTGCCTTAGCTAGTCCCAAGTGTGAATTTTTTTTGGACACAAAAACTTTTCGTGAGTGATCCTTCCTTTGTGAAAGCAGCCATTTGCAGACAATTCTAAGCATTCCAATCTCTTCTGGGATTCTCTACTACTATTTATAGTGTGCACTTTCGCTATTTTGTCATATACATCAGTTTCTGACTAGTGTCACACACACATATCCAGTTATCATCAGTGTTTAAGTACCCTTCAGTAACTTCATGGGTTTTTTTCCCCTCTTTTTGGTTTCATTGACTTACACGCCATTTGGCTTATACGAGACATTTTACAAACAAAATACATAAAACTGAGTTCCTCACATGGCACATTAGCTATTGAGAAAATCTTACACTGACTTGTTCATTAGCAATTGGCGGTTCACAGATTGTTGGGAAGTAAATGACTATTCCTCCACTTAATGCTCACACACATGACCTATTCATTACCACAAATGAAGAGAGGATATGTCAGGCATTAAAGGGAATGCTACACTGGTAAATGTTTAATGAATGACTCTCAAAAATAATTAAGTCCCAATTTGTGGTGTTTGCTTATTTCTATTATGTAGATACTAACCCCACGTCAAATGAATTATTACCAATGTGACATTGCTGAGCTGGAGTTAGGGAAAGATGGATAGGGATATGCCATCATATGGCACCTCCGCCATATAGATATGATGGATGGAAATAAAGCAAGGACAAAGATAATAGCAAAATAAAATTTTGGATGATAGGTGTGATTAACATTTGGCTTGCAAATTCTTCAAATTTTACTATTAGCTCTCAACTACTAGTTCAAATTGGCTCCAGCATCAGCTTCATAGGTTACACTATGTTCAAATATATAATCATCCTGAATAACTTAAGAGTACTACTAAGTCACAAAACTTAAAAAAGAATTGATGATAAATCAGCGCTCTTACTGGACATATTACATATATGATATTTAACTATATCAGCTTGCTCCCTCAGTACTTTACCATTTTAAAAGATTATAGAATGAGCAAAATGCCTGAAGATAATCCTGCAGACATACCAATACCATAATTACTGTATCTTGATAATAGATAAGGAAACCACGTTGGAAAAGTCTATAATAGTATTAATACATAAACTTATACTAGTCCAGAACAGTATGCCTTAAGAGAAAATATTTAATCTGCAGAAATATTTAGGTAAATTAAAGCTGATACCCACAAGGAACATGAATCCACAAGCCAAAATGATGATACTTTATAAATTTAAGTATCTTATACAATTGTTAACAGCCTTTGGCGGAAGTAATTCTTCAAACAGTAGGTGGAAACGTACTCATTAAGATGAAAAATTACTTCTATTCAAGACATCTGCCAACACTCCCAAACCCCCTGTCTGTTCTCAAGCATCAAAGACATCTAAAATGCTCACTAAATGCAGCCACTCTTCGTACATAAAATGTTTCCGCAATGCTGCTGGATGGAAGAAGTATCTCTTATTCTGATGTACATGTCCGTGTCCTTTCTGGATGAAACTCTGGCCCTTTCATGGTTTCCAATAGCTATTTCCAAAGTAGAGTTGACCTTTGCTGTTTTACTGGATTTGATTTGCAGTCACTCCTTAACCTGTTCACTTGTAAGGGGTGGTTGCTGCGGTCTTTATATAAAATAAATGTACACTCACTGATACATTTTAAAAACAGTTTCAAGGAAATATTAACATTGAATATTGCCAATGAATTATTTAAAATTACCTGAAATTATAGGTAATATGGGGAAAAGGGCTGATTTATAGCAAAACAAAATTAGGTGGAATGCTACAAAGACACCCAGATGCAAAGGGCCACCGCACACAGCAGGCTGCATGATAACAGGAAGAAACAGTAAGTCGGTATAACAGAAAAGCCAACATTGGGTCTTCAGAAAACATCGTGATTAAAGTGCATGTTTGCGTTCCCAAATGGTGAAGTTGAATTATGTGCACTATTATTCCCTTGTTGCATAAATATGACCAATGGTTAGAACTCTATTAGCTATTAGCTATTTCAAACTATTTTTGTGTTTCACTCTGGAGGGGAGAAGTAGATAACATGAGCTGCAGTGTTCATAGTCATCTCTATTATATAGTCATTCAAGGGAGGGGAGTTGGGAGCCAGGTAGCATGAAATAGTCTGTACTCAATCATTGCCATGATTGTATGACCTTTGGGCAAGTACTTCATGCTAAGTCTCTTTTGCTCTTTGTGACATTTGTGACATGCTCATTAAAATGGTACCACATTTCATAATTATGCAGTAAAGATTAGATGAAACAATACAAATAAAACCCATGGCAGTGTGCCTACGGAGAAGAAAATATCCCCCAAAGCCAGGGCTTCTGTATCCCCACTGCCTTGTAAACAGAGAGACAAGCAGTAGAAAATTATGTGGAGACTGCAGGAATTCAACCACCATCTGAGAAACAGGCAGAAATAACCAGGAAACGGGGCACAGAGTCATACGAGGGAGGTAAAGAAAGATGACCTCAGGGAGAAGGGCTTGTTAGGGAGCTGTCACTACGCTCTGGGTGGAGGCTCGACAGAAGAGAGGCATTGATCACCACTCCTCAGTCTTCATTACCGGTCTGATGGCTTTTGTTCAGAGTATTTTAAAAATCATAGAGGTGTAGATTTGGGTGAAATTTTGCAGATTATTTAACACACTCTTATATAACAGGGGTGTCTGCTTTCATGTCCATGTGTGTGTCACTGGTGGTTACACTTCTTCAGAGTAAGTTCTCGGAGAACTGGGGAAACAGCACAGTTACATTATTCTTTAAAAATGTGTCTGTTCAGTCCAAACACGTGTCTCAATGAAATAACTTCATTTGGCATAGATATGGATACATTCATGTGTTTCTTGTTTGAATATTTTCATATAATCCTCATGTACCGTTTCTTTAGCTTGTGTCTTATCTTGAGTTTAATGGTACTCAATGTTCTGACCACAATAAACTGTGAACATAATTTATGATGTTAAAGAAAACAAACGCAATCATTTGTGACTCTGAGAGATAGTCATTTCCAGAAATTGTCTTTCATAACAGAGTCATAAATAAGGTCAGAAATATCTCTCTAGATCAGTACTGTTGAGAAAACACATTTTTGGGATAAGATCACACAACTCATCATTAATCCTGGTAAAATAAAACAATGTTTATAATAAGAGTAAATGAGCTCTGAACCATTCCCCACTAAGATCTAAGTCCCTGGAAAATGCCCTGTTCCCTTCTCCAAGTTTTCTCTGATGTTGGCCCCTCCAACTTATATGTCTCTCTGGCAGAAACCACCAAGTCACCTCTGTTCGCTCTTCCAAAAATCACATGCTGCCACACAACAGGTTGCTAATTTCTTCCCCTGTCATTCTCCCCTGACTTAGCCTCTGCTCACATTAAACCCAAACTCCTCCCCCTCTATTCTTTCATACGGGCAACTACACCAGGGTGCACAAAGAACATGTAATTCTGATAGTTAATTTCATGTGTGGGCCTTAATCGTAGTGGACATCCCGTGCTGGACAGCATCCAACTCACTACTATAGATAGCAGTGTGCCTGTTCCCTTATGTATTTCCTTTCTCTCCATCTTGCCTTTCTACTGTGTCAATCCCCCTTCTCATGGTAGAGTGCTGTTACTTTTCCCTCCAAATGACTCTGATACTAATCTAATTCTACTAGTGATAATCTCTTGACCTGACAAACTACTCATCTTCTCACTTCTTTCTCTGCACCATTTTGGGGCCAAATTCCTGGAGATATATTTGTATTCACTGCCCAAAATCTTTGGCTCTTATTATCTTTTGAGAAACTCTAGGTTAGCTTTTGTCACACACTCTATCAAAACATATCTTTCCAAAGTCACCACTGACTTTCACATTGCTAAGTCTATCAACTCCTGTTCCTCCCTTGTAAATGTATCAGCACCGCGTAATACAATTGTTCCTCTCTTTAGCAAAGATACCACTTCACCTTACAGTGCTTTCCTTGTCCATTTTGTTATAACTCTGACTGCAAGTTCTTTTCCTCTCAGTTTCAGAGTGGACTAGAGTTCCATTCTCACCAGCCTCTTGCTGTAACACTGTAGCTCATCTCAGTGCAGACTGTGGTTGTAAACACCATCTCTACCTTCAGGACAAGATACCTATCTTTACTGAAAATCCTCTCCTGAATGCACATTTTCAAATCCAAACTACATTTTCTTCACTTCAATGACTTAAATTCTCAAACAGAATGTGCTAGAAGTAGAAATTTCACGTAATCTTTCTTAGTAGTTTTCCATCTCATTGACGATTCCAACCTTCCAGCTTTGGCCAAATATTTCTGAATCATTCTCTTGTTTTGTTGACTCTACTTTTTTCTGATGTGTCACATATGTTCTTTCACAACTTCTGTTGACATGCCCTTGAAAAATACCCAGAATGGAATTATTTACTGCTCGTTTTGCCTACCACTGTGGCCCAAATCATGACCTTCCAGCACCTAATCTACTGAGTAAGTTCTCTGTGCTTCTCCCTTAGGCTGCTCTAGGAAACTATTCTCAGTATAGTAGCTAGAAGGTATCTTTCTCCATGCCAGGCCTGATTATGATTTTCCTCTCACTGAAAACTGTCCAATTGTTTCGCAAATAAGAGTTTCAGATTATACGACAGCTCCTAATGAGAAAACATGATCAGACACCTCCGTTTTCTCTCTGATCTCATTACACACCACTCACACCATTCTACTTCAAACTTGCCTTTTCTTTTGCCTAGAATTCTCCAGCTGCTGCTTTCTCTCTCCCTCCCTTTCGTCTCCTCTCACAAATTGCCCCAGTAACACAACTGTTTGGTCATTTTACACAGACAAGTCTGGACTTTCTCTTTTGGTATCTCATTATTCCTCTTTTCCATCCATCCCTTTAAATGTTTTCCATAACACTCATAAACTGGGCCTTTTGTCATTTTCTGGTTGCTTATATGAACCCTCCCACACAAAATTTAAACATATTTAGAAACAAATATCTCACCATAGCTGGATTTCTAGTGTCATACCCTGTTGATTTACTACTGCTTCAAAGTCCTGGATTATAGTGAAGAGTAAATGAATCCGTGATCAAATTAATTAAGCAATCGATTGTCTTCTATGCTTTTGATGGTATGCTCTAAAATTATGTGTAAAAAAAGATGATTTGTACAGATTTATATTTTCCCATGAACTTCCATTACACTTTCAGAAACATGTTTCCCTGGGGAGTAAAATGACTATAAACACATTTAAGGGGTCTAACATTTATCTTTAAGAGCATTTCTCCTTGTAAGCCTGAATCACAGGTGTATTTATTTCTCCCACACAGTTCCCATTAAAGCTGTATTAAAATGTGCAGGTGATTCTCAACCATTCATTAGCTACACTCTATATAGTCAATTTCCAGGAGCAGGAAAATGCATGCTAATTCTAGGGCATTCATGAATACATGGCCTTGCTCAGTAACGGAAAGATGGACCTTTTCATTCTATGAGAAGTCATGGACTGCAAATGTGTGATTCAAATTTTGACATTACATCACATTGCCCCTTAAATACATTTGATCTTAGCTTTTATTCTCATTAGTGCACAAATTAGAAAACATTCATAAAACTGACTGCAAAACACTATTTTTTATTTCCCATGTATGACATTTTTCTTGTTTTCCACGTGCAGTGAAAATTTTAAAAGGTAAAGTGGAAAAGTCATCATAAAATACTTCTGTATATCCTATTCATCTTTGGACACTAGGAGTATATGTGTACATTTGTACATAAGCATATTTATGTATTTTGTATGTTTGGGGGCTGATACTTGTTGCATTCCAACATTGTATTCCAACTCGACTTTCTATCTATCTATCATTATTACAAACTCTGAGCCCCAGGAGAAAGCACCCGGCCTACTTATCTCTGCATTTCCAAAAGCAGCTTAGTGCTTAACAAGTAATAGCTGGTCAATAAATGCTGCATTATGGTTTATTGAAATGCATTTCTCTGAGCCAGATTCTTGGCAAGCTGTTATCAGAGGTGCAGGGATCTTGCAGTATATGAGTGCTATTATAAGATTTTTTACACCAAAATGCTGTGAACATTAACCCCCTACGGGGGTATTGTAATGCTCGTTAACATAATTAAACTCTCTAAGAAGTGGAAAATTACCCCCCCAAAAAAGGAATCTTTCCTCGATGTGCTAGATGTGAGCAAACAATTTGTCCACCACTTCCTGTTTTTCTTACATTGCTCTCTTGCCAATATCAAAAGCAAGCAGGCAAAGTCAACAGGGTGTGATTTGTATTAAACCTAGACTGAGAATGACTTGAATCTACATGGATGCCAAGTTCAAGAAGTAAGCTTTGGTTTTCTTGAAAGACTGAAATGTCACACAACAGAAAACTCATACGTATACAAAAATCTAGAGGTTTGACTGCAATGTCTAAGGACTTTATATAATTTCTGTGTAGTCAGAAGAAAATTTTTTAGATTTAAACAATTGAGGATAGTTTGAAAAGTTAAATGGCCTTAGAACTTTTTGTTTGTGTAAGTTTAATAGGAAAAATACAACTATGTATTGTGGGGCTTTTTGGTGAATTATCCTATGGTTGTGTAGAAGAAGAGACAATGATGTAAGGGCCTAGTTCTGAATGTGTTAAGTATGCTAATCTATATTTAATATAATTTTAAACTAAATTAAGAATGGAATGCTCAGGAGAATTATTGACAGGAAAGGACTAGTTCTAGAAAGTATTGAAATCTATTAAAGTCCCAATAAATAATGATTCTGGTACAAAGAAACAGAGTAGGGATATATTTTCAATCACATATAATGAACTTGTGGAACTAGGAAATTATGCAAAAAAATTAAAAATATTGTCTTTGTAGCCCGACTTTAACTCATGCCAAATTCCAAAATTGAAGGATTTTGTTTGCTTTTTTTGTCTCTCGAGATTGAATCTAGGATCTCATGCATGTTAAGCTTAGAATTTACCATGGAACTGTACTCTCAGCCCAAGATCAAAGTTTTAGGTAAACCAATTGGAATAATGAATATAATTTTAAAGATAGAAAAATTAATAGAACTACAATTAATGCCAAAAGCATTCCAAATTTTCTTCATATTTAATATGAGATTAACTGTAAGAATTTCTCAGTCTTCATACATTAAATACCATTTACTTAGATGACCATCATCTACTTCCTCAGTCTTTCTCATGCAATTCCATTGTCTTGTCAATATGTTCGATTTCCAAAGTCATTAACTATTAGATGTAATCAAAACACTTAACTTCAATCTTAATAGATCATACTCCAGCAAGCAAAGGGTTTTGTGCCATGTACACTGTAAATCTCATTTATGAAAGTAGATTAAGTACCTATAATGCTTTCAATACCACTATATCTTCTCTGCAGTACATAGTCTTTATTTGAACTGTTCTTTCTTTTTTCTTTCTTTTTTTTCTTTCTTTCTTTCTTTCTTTCTTTCTTTCTTTCTTTCTTTCTTTCTTTCTTTTCTTCTTTCTTTCTTTTGGTACAAAGGATCAAACTTCAGACTTTGTACTTGCAAGGTAGGCACCAGAACTACTGAATTAAATCCCCAGCCCCACGGTTCATTTCCTTATTTGTATATCATTATTTGTAAATGTGTTATATGGTTTGAAAGTGTGCTGAGTGTTTGGTACAGGAATAAATGTACTCTCATACCAGTAGATGGTTAACAACATGATCATAATTTCCATCTTACTAATAATCAAATGTACTTGGAGATTACATAACTTGCCTGACATAAAGCATGGCTTCCAAAGCCAAATTCTGCTGCATTTTGCAGTGTTGCCCTACATGAAATGCACTGAAGAAAAGTGAAGAACTAAGAGAGAGGAGTATGCAGTTATAAATATTTTGAGACTCCATGTCATGGATGATGGTTTTTAAGCTTAATTATTATTTTCATACTGGTATTTGACTCCATAAAATTAAATAACTGATAATGTAATCTGGAAGATGTACCATATTTTAATGCAGTAACATGTGGATTGTTGAATAATTGGCACAGAAAATAGACTGAAATGATACATCTGCTCTGCAGGGATTAGGTAAAGTCGGTGACAATCAGTCACAGCTGCTACTGAAAAGAAAGCTAAGAGAGGTGAGGTGGCTGGCTCCAAAGACAAAACTGTGAAATATGTTGTAGCTTTATATACACATATGTGTGTTTTAGATAGATAGATAGAGAGAGAGATATTTCAATTTCAACCCGAGAAAAAAAAAGAAGTATGTGAAGTAGGAACATCAACTATTTTTATCCCTTAATAGCAATTTTTAAAGTAAACAAATGATTTATTAAGAATATACATGTTTAAGTACTGTATACCTTTTTGGAAGCACATATAATTATAACTGCAAATTTATTAAAGACTTAAATGCATTGCTAACATCCAACACTTACTATTTTGATATAATCATCATTAATATAATTAGTAGTGTTTTGCCTCTAAATATGAATGAATGTGATAATAAGAATGAATCATGTTGCAAAATTTTCCCTCTGTCTCTCTGCATCCTATTGTGTGTATTCCTGGTATTACACATGGAAGAAATACGTAACCTTGTGGGAAAAAGGAAAATGGTTATTTCATATCATATATGTGAATAAAGGGAGTGAAAGAAAAATAGAACTTTGTATGTTATACCGAGATATTCTTGTATAGATTACATAGCAGTCAATAAATTCTCACTTTTTGAAAAATTACCATAAAGACAGCTCTATCTAGAAAGTTGAACCAAGAAACTCTTCGAAATTTCACAAGATCAGATTTTTATAAAGAAATGTTATTGAATATTATTGTTTAGTATTGAGAAGTTAGTCTTCTTATATTTATTGACTGATTTGATTAAACTCAGCCAAACACATAGTCCACATGGATGTGTACACGTTTTGATATATTTCTATAATGTATACAATTCACTTTTCTGTTTTATTTCTGTTTCATGATATTTTGGAAACTATTCTGCAATTTTGACCTAAAATATTCAATTCAACGAGCAGGTATTAGGATCTTTCATCTGTTAAGACTTATTTTTTTTT
>PVIR01040219.1:0-13470 GCA_004026965.1 Petromus typicus | reverse complement strand
ATACTGGGTGTGGAGACCCACACCCAGCAGCAACCAGTACCACATACCACAGTGCCGGGTGTGGTGGCTCACGCCTGTAATCCCAGCACTCGGGAGGCAGAGGCAGGAGGATTGTGATGTGAGTTTGAGGCTGAGCTCAGGGCCAGCCTGAACCACAAAGCGAGACCCTGTCTCAAAAAAAAACCTAAAAAAAAAAAAAGAAAATGTGTTATTTACCCACAATGGAGTACTATTGTGCCATAAAAGGATAGATTTGAGTCATTGTAGAAAAACAGATAGATCTTGAGGCCATAATGTTAAATGAATCAGACACATAAGTTTAAATATCATGTGGTTTCTCTTATACAGAAAACACAAAAAATAAATACAGAGCAAAATGAAAGAAATAGTAAATAGGGAGATGGATCTTCTGCATAAGAGAATGAGACCAAGAGACAGAGGGAGGGGAAAAGAGGGAAGAGAAAGGGGCTGAAGAAATTGAGATGTATTGTACACATGTGCCAACTCCCCATGAAGAATGCAGTTGTTGTGTGTTATAAGTGTGGACTAATAAAAAATAAACACTGAAGAAAACCAAGAATGACTACATGAACAAATAAATGAAACTCCAAGAAAATAAACACTTGTTGCATGAAGCTGTGTGCTGGGGCATTCTGGTGGACATTCTCTGGATAGATGATGGCGGCATCTGTACGGAAGGGGTGGGAAGACGGGAAACTTCCCTGAAATTCTACTGCTCTGAATTAAAAGAAATCAGGCCCTATCAGGCAACTGGAGGTTTTCATTGCTTCTGTTTTTAGTTTTTAAAAATTTATTTTTGTATTTTTAACTTTTTGAGGCAGGATCTCTCTATGCATCTCAGGCGGGCTTTGAATTTACTACGTAGCCCAGGCTGGCCTTGAACTGAAATCATCCTGCCTCAGCCTCCTGAGTTCTGGGATTAAAGGCATGCCCAGCCTGCCTCTATTTTTCACACTAAAGAATAAAACAGGATTCATGTTCACTCAATCATGTAAAACACCCACAGAAAGGACACCACTGACGGCACAGCCTCCGGGAGATGCTGACAGCCTTGCCTTAGCCAGCCCAGCAGTTCACATGCAGAATGGAGGAGCCGCACAGTCCTCCTCACTCAGGCCTTGGTGCTCCATCTCAGCAGCGTCAGCACCCCGGACACTCTCTGGAGATGCAGACTATGAGGCCACGCCACCCATAGGGAGAGTTAAGCACACTGTCCCGGGAAGGTCCCACAGCACCCTTCTCAGCACTGCGACCAGAAGGGAAGCTGGGTATGGCAGTGCAGAAGGTAATAGGAACACTTCCCGTCCTCCGTCAAACCCACTCGGCCCCAGTGCTTGCCAAGAAAAACTGGAGGAAAAAGGCGTCATGCAGAGTGAATAATTAAGATGGATCTACCGACTCCAGCTTGTCTTCACTCTGCTCCGCACAGAGAAATGCCACTCGGCGTGTGGGTCGGCAAGCGAGTGTCACTTCCCTGCCTCTTGCTGCTCCCGCTCCTGCCTTCCGCAGGCTTTGGCAGGATGAGAATCCCAACCTCCGCCTTCCCAAGGCACCCTTCAACTTCCCTGTCCAAAATTCGGGGATGGTCTCAGTGGCAGAGGGACCCTCCGGGGGCAAGGGTCAGTCTCTCCAGGGTGCTCCCCACCTCCAGGGCCGCCTCAGAGAACCACTGTCCCTGCAGGGCGGCCTTGATGAGCAAGGAATGGAACAAAGGTCTTCGAGGGCGCGGGGAGCCCCTGAGGACTTCCGGGGACAGGGCAGCTGCAGGGAATTCAAACCTGTGCTATTGACACGAGGGCATGCTACATGGCACGCTTAGGCCAGACACAGCCAGTGGAAAGGGAGAGCGAAGGAGGCAAGTCTGACCCTGAAGAAACTATAGTCTTCAGAGGACAGTGAATCTGGTGACAGCTTCAAGGGTGTGAGGCCTGAGGTGCCCCCACGCCCCTCCCCTTTTGTCACAGTGGCCTCTACTGAATTTTCTGTTTTGTCCAGTAAGGAGGTGACCACATCCCACATGACTCACTCAGGCTTAGACCCATCCGCAGCCCGCACTGTGTGGGCCCTAGGGGGCCTCCTCGGCCTGAGGTCTGTCCTCTGGGCACTGTGCTGCCTGTGAGGGGTCTGCCTGCTGGCCTAGAACACGAGCCGCCACAGCCAACTCTCTGTCTATGGCCCAGGAGATGGTGGTCGAGGGACTCGTCTGAGGTGTGAACTCTGAACCGGAGCCAAGGCCTCACGATGACTCAGTTAGCTGTCATGCTGGAGAGAAGGCCTCCTACACAAGGCAGGACTTAGTCACCATTGGAGGGAAGTGTTTACAGGCCCAAAGGAGAAAATCAGATTTGAACCTGGTCCTTTTCATTTTTTTTTTTTTTTTTTTTAGGTTTTTTGAGACAGTCCACTGTCATATTTTGCAGTGAAACAGTTTTCTAGGATACTGCTTGTCCACACTGCCTTTCCAGGCTGCCTTGACCACAATGCAGCTGAGCACCTCACAGAGACAGCATGGCCAAAATCCAGTCCTTACAGGAAAAATGTCAGTTTGCCTTTGCCTAACCTAGGCCCAAGTGAAGTTCACTGAGGTACTAAATGGCCTAATGACACCATTTGCTAACAAATGACACACTCATGGCTTCTGGTCACTCTTCTGAGCACTTCCTGTGTCAGACGCGTGGCTTCTTCATACAGAGTGCTCCCTGTGTGCTCCATTTCCGGCTCTCACTTGGCCTTTCCTAAGAGTTCACACACCTGCAGTTATGGCTGAAAGCTGAACCCGTGTCTAACCCCCCCTCTTTCGGCCTTGTCTCCAGCCTAGATGAGAGAATCTATTTATTATCTTAAAAATGACAAAAGAAATTAATCAGGATTTGGAAACTAAATTTATCCTCTGAGATGAGGCCAGCCCGTTCAGGGTGGTATGGCCAGAGACTAAATTTATCCTCTGAGAAGAATCCCAGAGATAAATTGAAGTACAGTTCTTTATTCCTACTTTATCCATCCTCTTCTCTCAGCCTGGCTTTTCAGGAAGGGCAGAGACAGCGGTGAAATTTAGGACTGGTATTACCAGAGAAAGACACACTTGACAGCTAAATTAGTTTGGCAGCAAGGTGGGGTGAAGGGCTCCGAGCCAGGAATGAATTATGGGTATTGAGCGGGGCTGGCACACGTCCCACTTTTTTAGCATCAGTGAGGCTGTGAGTGAGGAGGACACAGCTGATCCCACGGCCTCACTGGATGCCCCTGGGAGGGAGGCACTGAGACAAGAAATGAGGCCCAGGTACCGAAGGTCGCTCCACTGTCAGGGCTCAGATGCTGTGCTCGGGGCAGACGGCTGCTGAGGTCTACAGCGAGCGGAAGGTCAGCACAGGTGCCTCTGGGTGGAGAGGGCTGGTGCGCTGGCCGGTGAACTTCAGTTGTGCCAACCCGGTGAGAGCCTGGCCCTGGTCTGCGCTGTGCTTACACGAACCACGTGATCTGGCGGCAAACATGGCGAGTCTTTTCACCCCCTTTGAGCAGCATGAGGCTCAGCGGGTGTATCAAGAACTGTGAAACCTAGCCTGGCGAGGTGGCGTGAGCCCATAATCCCAGGATTTAAAAGACTGAGGCGGGAGGATTGCTGAGAGGGCAGCCCTGCTTGGGCTACATGGTGAACTCAAGGTCAGCCTGAACTGCTTGCTGTACTGCTATAGTGAGATGCTGTCTCAAAAAGTCAAAAACAGAGAAGGAGAAAAAAGTGTAAAGCCTAGTGTAGTGGTTAATTCTTCCATCAATTGTGAGAAGTAGACATGACTATTCTGATTTTACAAGTGAGGTATCAGAGAGGTTAAATATCTTATGTACAAGTCCTACAGCCAAGAAGTAACATGAGCTGGATCTCAACCTCGAGGTCTACACCTTGAGGTCTGCGCTGCTTGTGAGGTAGGTAGGAGTACACGAGAGTCCATCACCAGAGATGACACCAGACTCAGAAAACCAAGGAGATCTTCCTCCTAAAGGCCAATACAACTTTGTACTTTTACCTCCAATCTCAGTAAAAAGCCACGTGTTGATGGTGCTGTCACTGAGAGCTTGTGGACATGCATTAGGCAAGACCTTCTCGGCCCCCTATGGGGCTGGTGAGGTGGCGTCAAGCCAGGCCGTCTTGGGCATTATTTGTTCTGATATGCACACAGAAGCCCAGACTTCTGTGGCTGCCCTGGCACTGGTGCGTTTGACAGAAAGCCAGGGGCTCAGATTGAGGCAAACACTGGGGAAGCCAGTGCATGACTCTATGTAAATTGTTAGACCCAGTGGCTCTGGAGGCCCCATTTGCCTGCTGGAACCGACAGATGGGTTTTCAGAAGCAAAGGTTTCAAAGCAAAGTTTGGTATGGCCTGGCTTGCTGAGTATGATGACAATGATGCCAAGCTACACTCACTTCTATAGTTCCTCCACCAAGTAAGGGCCATGTAGCTGCGCCAGACACTCACTCAGCTCCTGGAAGGCACTGTCTCCTGGATGCCCGCAGGAAATGGCTCCCTTGATCCTTCTGACACCAGGGTGCCGGGTTCCCTTCAGCCGGCCCTGGAGCTCAGGCCAGAGAGCCCATTCCCTTGTGTTCTGCTTCATCGCACCACCCCTGCCTGTTTCTTGCCCTCTTCTTCTCTGGTTTCCTCAGAGAAACTTTTGTCCGTATCACCTGCTATGAAGCCAGTGACATGCTCTTTGGAATGGAAATGAAGATCCTGAGTTCTTCTATCCTTCTGTCTTTTCTTTGGGATTTTCCTAAACAAGCAGGTCAGGATCCAGATCCCAGAATCTTACAGGGTGACACACTCCCATCTGTGCCACCTCCCATCTGTGCCACCTCCGGGTTGGGGGAAGGGTGAGCTGGCAGTACGTCTCCAGGACACTCAGGCATCACCTCTGAACTCATGGCCCTGCCTGCTGCAAGATCACTCAAGATTATGCAAAATAAGGGTCTGGCTCTAACCAACTGAGCTAACTGGCCATGTAGGGTCTAGTTCTGGAGAGCTGCTGCATCCACGTGGTGAGGGTTAATGTGAATGTGGCACTGAGGTGGAGGGATGGCTGCAGCAAAGGCGCTTTCTTGTCTTTCACAGCTGCCCACCTGTTACAGGGCACACGTGGGTACGAGGAACAGAAGTAGGTTTCATTTAGAAAGAGTTCCCTGCCTAAAGCATGTGCTTCCAGTTCAGAGGACCTGAGGGGGGCAGCCCCCACTTCCTGTCCTCGAGGAAGGCCTGGAGGCAGCATGCTTCAGCCTCACCTGGTGATTTCTTCTTTTAGCGCAGCCGGGTCTGCCGGGTAAAATTTCACTCGGAAGCACATGGTGAATGGAGGCTGTGCTGCAGAGGGAAAGCGACACCCATCAGTGGAGACCTGTCTCAGGACGCCTGGGTCTCCCAGACACTGAGCAAAATCCTCCTGGTGCCTGGGGCCAACAGACACAGAGCATCACACACTAGACCAAGACCTCCCCCTGGGCAGTTTTGCCCCACCCTCCCGGAGGCGAGGCTTTGTCTTCACAGAGAATACTTACATCTCAGCTGCTTCACCACAGACTTTGTAAACTCCAACCAGTGCTGAAACAGAGTGCGGGACACGAAGACCACGATGAGAAGCAGTGGCAGATGTAACTTGCTTTACCCAGTTTAAATAACTAGACAGATTGGGGCCTAGGGTAGAAACAATTCAAAAATTTGTGCAATATTTATTTGGAGAGTAAAGAGTGGAATGATTTTCTGAAATAAGCTCCTTGTGGAGTCAGCTGTGAAGGGGGAGCTGTTCCAGCCTCAGATGCCATTCCTGGGCTTCCCTGGCAATGCCGTCTCTCAGAGCAAGGTGCCAGAGTTCTGAGCCATGGGCCTGGCATGAAAGCAGGCATGAGCGACTGCACAGATTTGCAGTGAGGACAAAGACCCTCCCGGCTTGAGCAGGGAAATCTGAGTTTAATGGGTGGTATGTATTGTGTTATGTGCCAACTTTTCTTTTTTAGCAAAGAAGTGGGATAGAGGCCATCGGTAGCAACTTTAGAACGTATTAAGAGAAACTGCGTAAATGGAGGCAAGGAGAGATGGCTGGTGTATACTTCCATTTTTGTTTGAATAACAGATTGCCAAGCCTGGTGTTAGAGAACACTTACTCTGCCTTCCTTGGCACACAGGGATATCTAAAGTCTAAGTTTCATATGATAATGAACTGCAGTCGATGTGTAGGATAGGTCCTGCTCCCCTTGGAGTTGTAGAGGCAGAATGCATTTCCCCCATGACACTTAAGTTTAGGGAAGGAAGGAAGGTAAGGAAGTAATTCTATATCTCCTTCTCCATTTGACACGGGTCCTTCATAAAACTCATTTTTGATATTTGCTGCTTTTACACTAAGCAGGTAGCTGTCAGTCTGCAGAGGGCTAAACTGCTGTGGCCTGGGGTTTGCTTGCCAGAAGTAAGCTCCTCAAGGCCAGGAAGCTGTCGCAGGCACCAGTCCCCAGAGTCTGCACTGTACACAACATGGGGACGTTGAGTGTATAAAGGCACCTGGTCTACACCGCCCTTCTTCCTGGCTACTTCTACTGCATGTAACGTGCTGGCGTATGCCTGCCCTGGCAGGAAAGCAGCCAAGCCCGTGCAGACGGCATCCTGGCCTCCCTCAGTCCCCAGCTCTCACCTTCTGGGCCGGACCATGGGTCATGCATGCAGCTAATGGACCCACTAAGAGCCAGTTCTTCTGTCAGCGCCACATGGATAATCTGGGCTGACATTCTGCTCTCTGGCTTCCTCTGATCTAAGTTCCCACGAGGCTGGCAACTCATTATAGCCACTCAGTGTGGTTAAGAGGTCCTTCTCACATTACACGGCCCACTGCGGCCTCGCTACACAGGGAAGCGAAGGCAAGAGATGAAATTGCACAGAAACGGCCGAGGCGCCAGGTTGTGCTGTGAAGGCGGAGGAGCCCGACTGCTCTGAGCGCTCGGAGCTGTGCACAGGGAGAGGCGCCTGACGAGTGTCAGGGACTCAGTAAACACAACGCCCCGGCCTTTGGGCTGATAAATTAAATGAAATGAACAAAGGAGGACAGAAATTAGAGGAGTGAGTGTGCCACGTGTCATCAGCAGAGGGTGCAGGATGACAAAAGGCGACCCCCCACAGCAGTGGATGGAGAGGAGACTAGCTTGCACTGTAGTGAGAGCCCAAGAAGGACAGAGGCTAGAGATCAGGGAAAGGGAAGCTGCCAGTCTGTCCAAAGGATTTGAAGAGTCTAGTGAAGTCCTGAGAGGACCCCAACCATGTAGTGATGGTACGAGTGGCTGTATGCAGCTGTCTGGTGAACTCTGGGTTCCAGAGGCACTAGCACACTGGTAACATGGGCGAAGGTTTCCTTCTGCATTTGGTGAATGGTCCCCAGTGGTTCAATCTTCAGACTGTGGGAGCAGGAAAGGGCAGAAAGGAGGAGAGGCACAGGTCTGCCTGGAGCTCAGGGGAGGGTGAGGACAGCTTTTCCAGGAAGGGAACTCTGGCTTACACTCCTCACAGCCTGGGAGGAGGGGGTTTAGCTGATTATCGAGGACTGGGGTGCTCACCTCCTCCCTCAGCACCAGAGGTGCTAGGACAGCTCTCCATAGGACCATGTCCCTACAAGCCTCCACAGCCTCTTAGGCCTCAGCTCCCACAGGCTTTCAGGGGTAACTCTAGCATGGACTCTGGGAAACCAGCCAGGCTCTGGAGTCAGGCAGGGCTGACATAAGACTGCCTTTGTCATTTACCTTGGTTAAGTGAGTTAATTAACTGGTCTGAGTTTTATTTACTTACTTGGAGATGGCTGTTATTAGTTATGGACACTAATCTCATTGGTCTTAAGGGTCACGTGAAGAACACATGACTCTATGAAGCCCTTAGCTCAGTGCCAGACACAGCTCAGAGCTCAACAGACATCAGTTGGAAGAGGTTGCTCCACACTCACTGCAGAGTGTGACACATGGCAGGCCCACCCGAGATGCCCATTTCTCCTCTTGCTCAATTCTTCCTCTAGCTCTTTTCTCTCTTAATCTTTATCATCTTTCACACTGAACCTTTTTTCTTCCTAGACCACCACTTCTTGGAGATGAGAAGATCTTAAGGTAACCTTTTCTTTTCTTTTGAGACAGGGTCTTGCTTTGTAGTTCAGGCTGGCCCTGAGCGCAGCCTCCAACTCATATCAAAGCAATCCTCCTGCCTCTGCCTCCCGAGTGCTGGGATTGCAGGCGTGAGCCACCACGCCCGGCACTGTGGTATGTGGTATGTGGTATGTGGTACTGATTGCTGCTGGGGTGAGTCTCCACACCCAGTATTGTTATGTGATTACCAGGGATCAACCCCGGTCCTTGCGCTTGCAAGACAGGTGCCAGAAACACTGAGCTAAATCCCCGGCCCCCCAAGGTAACCTTTTCAAAGAAAGTTCAGACCAGACACCCACATTCCATTTGTGAAGCCACCCCAAATGCATGACTGGGTGCCTGAAAAGGGAGGATACAGAGTTTTCTGTTAGGAAAGCACTTGTGGCCTTGAACTAAAGTTCAGACTTAAGTAGATGTGACAGTTAACTGATTATGTCAACTTGAATAAGAAATAGCCAACTAAAATGGTTCTCCACAGCCCTAGTTACAGACTCCCCGCTTAGCAGGATCGTCACCAGGATGGCCTAAAAGGGAAATGAAGAAGGAAAGCTCAGTTCTGTTACTTCTGGGAGCTCAGTCTTTGTATTTACCTTAGACATGGGCTCCTGACCTCCAGCTGAGACCCTTTAGCCTACGGCACAGATCTTCAGGCCTCCCAAGTGGGACTCACAGGAAACTACCCTGTGCTCCAGTCTTTGACTGGATTGTTTGGTCTCCAGGGTACAGACAGCCCTTTTGCCCTCTTCCACACCTGACTCTGTGGATAACCATTACAAGACAGTCTTATAAATTCTTATATGTTTGTGTATCTTCCATTAGATCTGGTTCTCTAGTAAGCACTGATACAGTAGAGTAGAGCTTCTCTAAAGTGCCACCACATCCAAACAGTAATGCTGCTCAGAGTTCCGCTGGCTGGGAGGAGCAAATATGTCCCTGGAGCGTGGGGCAGGAAAGGGATATGGCCTTTTAATACAGAGGACAACATGTAAGATTCCTGAGGGATTTAAATGTTTTAGCTTGGTCCTTAAACATGAAAAGGAGTGAGGCAGAAGGAAGGTGTGCATGTGAAGTGAGAAGGGGAAGCATGTTCTGGGAAAGAGACTAGAGGAGAAGGTACTGAGAAGGAAGAAGGCGTGGGTGTTGGGACAGCTACCCATCTGGGTGGATCACAGCTCAGAAGAGCCTTGAGGGGAGGCAGAGCTGAGAGGAAGCAGGAAACTGAGGATGCAGGCTGTACCTGTCTGCATCTGGACCAGCACAGTCCTCATTAGGGCTGGTGTCTACAGTGCTGCCTGTGCTGTGCAGGGCAGAGCAAGAACCACACATTGGTGAGGTGCTGAAAGGCCCAGGGCAGTTTGGCTGTGTTCTGCTGAGATGGTGGTGGCACCTCAGTAACTGCACCAACATCATTGCACTCACTTACTGGAGGAAGGGAAGGAGAGGCTCCCCTTGCACTATGGGTTCCAAGACCTAACGGTAGCTTCTTTCCTAAGCCTCCCGCTCCACCTCTGGGCAAATCTCTTATGCTCCCTCGGCTGTCATTTCTACATCTGTTACAGGGAAGACTTTTCTAGCTGAGTGGTAGCTAAGGTGCCTTCTGAGTGCTGTGATTCATAGTGATGACACTGAACTTCACAGTCTGGCCAGTGCCTGACCCCCAAAGTTAACTCTGAATATGAAGGTTCAAGGCTTCAGGCTTATTGATTAAGCCTAGGCTTCTTTATTTTTATTTTTTATTTTGCAGCACCAGAGATTGAACTCTGGCCCTTGTGTTTGCAAGGTAGACATAGTACCACTTGAGATAAATCCCTGGGCCTGCCTTAGCTCCTTTAGTGCTTTGACTTTTTTTTTTTTTTTGAGACAAGGTCTTGCTTTGTAGTTCAAACTGGCCTTGAGCTCACTATGTAGCCCGGGCGAGCTTCAAACTCACAGCAATCCTTTTGCTTCTGATTCTGGAATGCTGGGATTACAGGCATGAGCCACTATGCCCAAAGCTGTGGTATATGGTACTGATTGCTGGTGGTTGTGAGTCACCACACCTGGGATTGTTGTATGTGGTTACCAGGGATTGAACCAGGTCCCTTGTGCTTCCAAAACAGGTGCTAGAATCACTAAACTAAATCCCCGGGCCAGTGCTTTGATTTTTGACTCACCCGCTGCTTATCTGGGTCCACAAAGCGAATGCCAAAGTAGTCTTTCTCAAGTAGGTTCAGATGATGGCAAAGAAGGTCAAACAGGTACTGGCCCTTGGCATCTTTCTGCAAAGAAAGTAAGCTCCATTGAGAAATGAGTAGTGTTTTTCAGTGTAACTTTGTTTTTAGAATCATTAAAAAATTGCTTATAGACAGAGAGGGTCATGACTTTGCCGTGACCTCAGAACAATGGTTGGGCTGAGACTTCTCAAAGGACCATAGTGTGAGGCTCAGAGATTTTGCATTGGTTTGGCATGTGGCGAGGTGTTGTGTTTGGGCTGGGACTTACACAGGCCTAAGGGCCAATTATATGAGGAAGATGACCCAGGAAATAGTCATTTCTTGAAGGTTCTAAAGTTAGCAAGATAGTTACTTGTGATAAGCACTTTACACGCATCAACCAGGAATTAAACCAAAAATATCAACAACAACAAAAAACAGAAATGAGAAAAAACCCAAATAAGTCCCAAACACAGAATTTCAGGTCTCCAAAGGGAAAGTTAGGGACCAATGAGTTGGACCAACCTGAAACTCAACACTTGGACTTTCTGAACTGGCAACAAAAGAGGATATGGAAAAAGTGAAGCAAGAAATAATCTCTCAGATAACAATAGAGATGAATAATGTGAAAGACAAAGACAAAAATATAGAGGGCCTCAGGTATGTGATGGAATCCTGGCACAGAAACTAAATGGAATCTAATAAACAGATTTGAATGGAAATTCAAGAGATTAAAAACTCCACTGAAAATTTACGAAGAACTAGTGAATGTGAAGATAGAATTCCAGACATAGATGACAAGATTGTAGTTAGTGACTAGGTAAGGACTGATTTCTTTAAAAGAGTAAGGGACCATAAGAAACAAATTCAGCACTGCTAAATGATGCAAAGAAGGACAACATAAGACTAATTGTTGTCAATGAAGAATCAGGAGATAGTGAAAATGACATAAAAAAACTGTTCACAGAAGTAATGGCAGGGGAAAGAATTTGACATACTTATAAATAAGGCATACAAGACTCCAACTAACCATGATTAAAAAAATACCCACACCTAGGCATATAATACCAGAAACCCAACAGAAGAACAAAATATTGCAAGCAATTAAAGAAACAAATCACATACAGAGGAAAGCCCATCAGAATCACAGCAGATTTTTTTTTTTTTGAAACAGGGTCTCACTTTGTAGTTCAGGCTGGCTCTGAGCTCAGCCTCGAACTCACATCACAGCAATCCTTCTGTCTCTGCCACCCGAGTGCTGGGATTACAGGCGTGAGCCATCACTGTGGTGTGTAGTACTGATTGCTGGTGGGCACGAGTCTCCATGCCCAGCATTGTTGTACATGATTACTCAGGATGAACTAGGAAACTTGGGCTTGCAAGGCAGGCACTGGAACCACTGAGATAAATCCCTGGCCACAGCAGACTTTTCAACACAAACCCTCAAGTCAAGGAGAGTTTTGAGTAAAGTATTTAAAGCCCTAAAAGAAAAAAACAAAAACAAGAAAACAAAAAACTCCCACCTAGATTGATGTATCTTGCAAAACTGTCCTTTAAAATTGATGGGGAAAAAATAAAATCGATGGGGAAATAAGATAATTCCATGACAAAGAACACCCGAGAAACTTTATGAATACCAAATCTGCACTACAAAAAATTCTAAACAATATTCTAGAAAAACATGGTAAGGGTCACAACTCAGTGAGGGCTAATAGGATGAAGCTTTAGGCAAGACAAGAAATGAAACATAAAGAGGGAAATATTTTAGAAATAATAATAATAAGAGGCAACAACACAAAAATATCATGACAGATATAAGTCAACACATGTCAGTTATAACCATCAATGTTAATGGTCTCAATTCACCAATTAAAAAAACTAGACTGGCAGAATGGATTAAGAAGTAAGATCCAGAAATATACTCCATTCAAGAAACACACTTAATTCAAAAAGAAATCCATAAACTTTAAGTAAAAGGATGGAAAACAATTCTCCATGTGACAGAAAACTACAAAAAAGCACGAGTGGCTTTCTTATTTTCTGATAAAGTAAATTTCAAAACAAAACTAATTAAGAGAGACAAAGAAGTTTACTGTATCCTTGTACAGACAAAAGTCCAAGAGGAAGAAATGATAATTATGAATATATATGTAGCAAATATTAGTGTTTAAAACACTAATTAAATATTTAAAACACTATTTAAATATTTAAACAATATTTAAAACAAGTATTAACGGACATGAAAAGCTAAATAACACTAATACAATAATACAACCTCAACAATCCAGTGTCACAAAAAGACAGATCAACTAGACAGAAAAATCAATAGTGAAATACTAGAACAGAACCAAACTTCTGAACAAATGGACTTAATAGATGTCTACAGAGTATTCCATCCCACAAAATCAGGGTACATTCTTCTCAGCTGCATATAAGTCATTCTCCAGAACAGACCACATGTTAATTCATAGAACATGTTGAAGTAAATGTAAAGGAATTGAAGTCATCCCCTGTATACTGTCAGACCACTCTCTTGAAATTGTAGCTCAATAGAAAACAATTTCTAAGAACATCATAAACACAAGGAAATTGAATAACATTCTCCTAAACAACAAATGGGTCATGGAAGAAATTAAAGAAGAAGTTGAACAGTTTCTACAATTAAATGATAAAGTCAGTACAAGATGCAGGAATCTGTGGGACACAATAGAAGCAGTTCTATGAGAAAAACTCACAGCAGTGAATGCCCTTGCTAGGAAAACAAAGCAAGCTCAAATAAACAGCCTTTTGTTCCACCTTAAGTTCCTAGAATAAGGAGAACAAGACAAACCCAAAGATAACAAAAGGAAGGAAATTATAAGTATTACAGCAGAAATTAATTTAATTGGGACTAAGAGAACAATAAAAAAAATCAATGAGTTGAAGAGTTGGTTCTTTGAAAGAATAAATAAAATAACAAACCCTTAGTCAATCTTCTCAAAAAAGAAAGGAAGAAAGAAGAAAGAGCTCAGATACATGCAGTTAGGAATGAAAAGGGTGAAACCATAACAGACTGAGCAGAAAACCACATAGTCAACACCTACCATAAAAATCTGTACTCCA
>PVIR01040218.1:0-13474 GCA_004026965.1 Petromus typicus | reverse complement strand
CAATCTAATGACTTATCCACTCAATTACAAGGTAAGCTGAACAGGAGAAAATGTTTACTTGATTCCAAGTAACAGAAGGAGAGGTCTGTGCTTGGCTTAGTCAGGTACGCTGTACATGCATCCAGTAATACACTATGGGACACTGAGAGCTGCAAGAACACCCGCCTCTGTGTGTAGAAACCAGGCTTATGTGCCAAGAAAAACCTGTCCAGTCCTTGCTCAATGTCATGACTCTGCAGACCTCGGCCAATAAGAATAGTACCAAGCAAACAGGCCCTGCATAGAGACAGATCACAAGACCAATCATATCATATAATGTTAACACACCAATCAGTAACGGCCAACTCTGCAGCACTCTTCTATCTCCGCCTCCTACACCATCTCTATATAAAGCCAGTGCTGACAATAATAGAGCAGAAGTGATCCTTTGAAAATAGAAATCATCCCACACTCTAGGATTATGACTTGTAAGATGTGTCCTATGTTCTATCAGTTCCAAGAAGCATTAAATAATTGTATAACATTTCAAAGTAAACCTGGATCCTCTATGCTGATATTTTGCATTTATTTGTTTCTTATTTTTTTAACTATTCAGTCAAAAATAGCTCTCTTTTTAATATATTGCTGAGATTTTTTTCAAGTTATGAAATCATTATTAAAAGCAATACATTAGTTATTTGTTTTGCCCACTTATCATTTGCACTCAGTACAAATTCAAAACTTCATTGCTCAAGTTATATTTTATCCACTTTTTATAGAAGGAAATACTTTCAAATTAATCTGAAAGAGTAGTAAAAGTTGTTACTTATCCTGTATTTTCTATTCAGTTATCCAATCTGCATAAGAGGATGTAGACTTTAATGTTACATGACAAATTCTTCCTAATAGTGTTGCTAGAACAATCTGTCCTTCATCACTAGCTTCATTTCTTGTTCTATCAGCACCCATAAAATAGCAGAAAGTTCCCTTAGATTGAAGGTAGAGTAAGATTTTTATGGTTCTGGACAATGATTTATCTGATGGTACATGAAATAATGGTGTATTCTACAATTGAGAACTTCTTATATTCCATGATATATCATATTAAGATACATAAAAAGTCTAAATATACAAATTTTAAATATGCAAACATATAGGAATGTATATTTTAAATACATATGTTTATAATTTCTGCATTAATAACATATAGAACAAGTATCATCAACACCTTTTACATGATCTTATTGAAGCTTTCAATTCCTATACATGGAACTCAGAAATTTTTACTTAAAATTCGAGTTAGAGAAAAGCTTCATCATAGTTAGTTGTGGTGTTGACTTCAGTAAGAAACTTCTAGTGCTCTGGTTTAGTAAGTCCTGGTTGTGTCAGGATAATGCACTTACTGAAGAGGAAAGACCAGCCTTGGGTGTGGGAGGCACCAACCAAGAGACTTGGAGTATGAATGACAAAAACGGGAAAGTACGAGAGATGCTTACTTCGCCCTGGAAGAGCTCCAGTTTTCCTCGGTGCCTTGGACATCCATCCTCAAGCTTCCAGAGCAGATCCTTCCTGACAGTGACCTTAGCCAGGACTCGGCAGAGAGCTCCAGCCTGTCACCTTCCGCCTGAATCTTCCCATTGTTCAGGGGACAGATGGCCCTCTCGGATTCTTCCACACCTGATTCTGCCATCACTGTAAGTTTCCCTCAATGAATGTGGAATCCGTTCCTCTGGTGAACCTTGATGTAGCTTACTTAACTTCAATCATGATTTCTATTAATTTTTATTTGAGCTTTATTTTGAAAAGCATTTGATATTGTTCAACATAATTGATTCAAGATTTTTTTTCTAATTTTCTAATTCTAACTGTAAATATCCTAAGAAGTTCTCTTGGAGAAAGTTTATTTGACAAGGATAGCTTCAGAAATTTTAGGCTGTTATATTATGTTTCTCTTTCTTTTAAAAAAATCAGTAAGAAAATTTATTACTGTAGAGAAGGGAAAAATTGAACAAGACAAGATACTTCTGTATTATAGTTATGTTTTAGACAGGAAAATGATAAAAAAACAAATTGTAATTATGAGATTTTGTAATAAAATGGAATGAATTTCAATAATTTAATGTCATTTGTTTGTTTACTATCATTTGACTTAAAAAATAGTGCCACAAACAAAACACTTATTCTTGTTGTGGAACATGGGCCAGTGTGAAATCAGCCACACTGAGGTAAACATATTTTGATGGCTTCATTCTTCATAAAAATAGCTTTAATTTTTGGTTATAAGAACACATCTTGCCAACTAGCACGTGTGACGTTTTCTGGAGATGTCTTGATTGGATGCATGCTTCCTGTGGTACTGTTTTGATGGTTGGACATGTGGTTGCTATCTTCACCCTTTTGGAATGTAGAGAAAATACATCTCCCAAATAATCAGGTGCCAGTTCTGGCAGTTAAGGTTCACCAGATAACTTTATTGAGCTCACATTATTTTTTCTTTCCTACCTCTTGTGTTGCGACTTGAATGTACTGTGAAGTGGGGTTGATTTGAGCAGGAGACAGCACCTCATGGCTTCATCCCTCACTGCAGCTCTTAGCACTTTTATTTTTTACTCAGCTGAGATGATAGAGATTAGTTTTGGTAATTAATGTGCAATCACTAATCTTTTTCCTCCTGATGCTAGGTGTAGGGTTATTTTAATATTACAGATTATAGAGTGGAGTAGTTTTTCTCAGAGTGCTGGCTATCTGAACCACAGGAGAAGAAACATCTGATGAACGTGAAAATGAATCAGTCCTTCATATAACAAAACTCTAACTGCCACTGATGAATACTCTACATATTATATTTCTATATTCATCATCACGTATCACTGTATATTTTATTATTTGTAATCACTTTCTCTAAATAAATGATAACCTCTTGCATTGTTCTGTTTTGTCTTATTTCTGTTTTTATAGATTTCAGCATGCTTCTTCACTTTTAATAAAATAATTATACTTATTTTATAGTAGTTAATGTCATATATTAAAACTCATTTTTCAGACCATAATTCTTATTGGGTTTATTATCTGATTGAGGGTTTTTTCTTTTTTGCACTTTAATATTAGCTCCTATTGATTATCACAGAAGCACTTTTTCCAGGGTAGGTGTATTATCCTGTAGGGAATAATTTTCTTTCATAATCATAAAAGTGCCTCCTCAGATAGTTTTGTACTATTTCCTTTGAAAGGGTTCTTTGAAACATAATATTTTCATGACCACATATAATTTCCTGGAGCCATTTTATAATAGGGTAAGTTCTAGCTTTATCTCACTTACTTAATGCTATTTTCACATTTCTATCAAAGATTTTAATTTTCTTTCAGCTATTTTATTTTTAAAGTTCAAATAGTCACAGAAGTCAATGTACCTTGCAAACTATTGAGGGAGAACAAGTAACAACTTGTTCTCTACCATGATCCTTTGCGGGGTCTCCTTCACAGGCCCAGCAGATACAAGTGGAAGAGAAGTCAAAATGGGTGAGAGTACTTCAGCCATTTTGAGTATGAGTCAAGAGTAGTCAAATGGATCTGGAGCTCAGGATTTGGGTATGGTACAGAATTCACAGACCTGTTCATTCTAATGATGCCCCCCTTGAATACAAACTGGAATGCATGAGCTTTGGGAATGTTATGAAAGGCTGGCATTATTCCAATAGACAAAGAAAATGTTTAATCTTAACTCTCGATCCAAGAATTTATCACCTTTATTATTTAACATGACTTGTGAAGTACTGCCAAGGTAGTAAGAATGTATAAAACAAATGGTAAAACTGTGAGGGGAAAGAGAAGAGGAAACTCATGAATTGCAACGAAATGCTTATTATATTTGTTAAAATTGCATCCCAGCTAAGGATCTAGAAGAGCAATGGCTTCCACAAAATGAGGAGTTATTATTATCATGAGCGTAGAATATTGTAAGTGCTGAGTGGTGAGTCCATTATCGTATGGATTTCCATGACGTCATAAAGAAATGAGGGTAATTCTGGGGACAATTTTGCTCCATTATACACAGGAGGCATTTGTTCTTGTTTTTAAGATTACTTCTCAGTCCTGCACAGGGCAATCAATCAGTAAGGAACAGGGCAAAGGTGATACTAATAAAAAAAAAAAAAAAAAAAAAAGAAAAGAATAATCACAGCCAGGTCAATCTTTCCTGCAATTTCAAGTTTCTCTCTGAAAAAGCCCACCTAAGAACTTTCAGAATCTTCCCCTCATCAGCCTCTGCCCCATGACCATCTCAGCTCTGCTGGTGAGGCTGGAATATGCTTTTGAAAGCTGCACTGCCACATGAAGAAAATAGGGGTCCATTAATAAAGGAGAGAAGGCTCATAGTGCGCAAGACAAAGCAGTCTCTGCCTTAATTGTCTATTAGGAAGGCTAAGAGAATCAACCAAATATTCCTGAAAATAATGAGAATGTTTGATGCTTATGCTTAGGATATGTGTACAAAACGTAAGTGTGTGTTTAAATATCTGCTGTGCTCGAAGGGTACAATGTGGAAATAATACTGAGCACTAAGAAAACAAACTGTAAACAACTCAGAATTACTATAAAGTGAAATGCATGGTGTGCATCTGAATTTCTTCACACATGTTCACTGAATAACATAAGGTACAATTACAACAATGAGAGACATACCATATTCTTGGATAAAAAGAGTTCTTAAAGAGAGGTTATTTACAAATTAATAAATTGGTTTAATATAAACTTCATAAAATGCCAATAGTTTCTTCTATTCAGTTTGATTCTTAAAATCACTTACACCAATAAAGAGGGCACATGCTAGGCTGTTTTAAACATTATAACAAATAGAGATTGCTGATCAGGTAAAAATATAATAAGATAATAATATAATTATGACATAGCATGTTATCTGAGAGCATTAGAAATCACATCAGTAGAAAACAGCAGCCACAAAGTAAAAACAAATATCAGTGTACAGGGGGTATGAAGTAGACAAGGTTTTCCAGATCAACAAAACCAGTAGATAGATCTGGAAGAAGGTTTGTTAAAGAGGAGTTTGGTGACATGATGAACGAGGCCAAGGAAGCCGACGGACTGCCATCCACATGCAGGGTCCCTAGGAAAGATGCTGTGTTCTTCAGGGTCTGAGAGCATGGAGCTCAAGGCATAACTTCCAGTCAGCTCCTTGCAGGCAGGAGAACAATGGTGCTGCAGCACAGGAAGTGAAGCAGCAGGCAGATGCCGCCTTCCTTCACTTCTGCATCCCCTTCAAGCCCTGACTTGATCCCATGATGCCTACTGATGCCAGGAGAGACCATCCTTCAGAAAGTTCACCAGCTATAGTGCCGGGGACCTTTGGGACACCTTCCCAGATGCACAGAAATGACAGGCAAGTATCTGAGCTCCCTGTGGTAAGTCAACCTGATGCATAAAATTTATCATCCCAACATATGCTGATTATATCGTATGGCTATTACTAAAAACTATTAGAAATGAACATTTTCAACAAATAACATGGCAAAATAATAAACAACTGAAATAGATCACTGCCTTATCCAAAATGGCTCAACAAATTCCAAATGAGTTGATGTGTTGAAGCTAAATTTATTATCATAGAACATGCACATCTGTACATAAAGAATTAAATTTTGTCAAATCAGACAGAGTGTTCTTGGTATCTCTTGTAGCAGAAAGTGTAAGCAAATATCCACATGCACAACCAAATTGTAACCACCGAAGTTTCCCATCGTACACGCTGCAGTGCCATAGTAATCCCCTGGCTGCAGCCTGCTGCTCCTCCTGATCAGGGCTGGGAAGATCTGCTTAGACACTACCTGTCACACGTTGTCTCTGCCCGAGCAGCTCATCTCAGTAAATTGTGTGTCACTGTAAAAGTGACTGCTCATGGATGTCACTTACTTTTCATGGTATATGATGCATACAACACATAAACTGCATGTTAAGGTTATTTATTAAGGTTTCTGGTCAACAGTATGTTATTAGTAGTTCTATTTCGGGTGGACCAAAACTCTAGGTGAATTATTTGTGAACTGTGGACAGTACGGTTCTCTGCCCGCCCAATCTCCACATTGTATGAAGGCCAACTGCAACACGTGGTCCCATGAGATGATGTCTCTAGTGAGCTTGTGGCCAACATAGTCTCTGTAGGCACAGTCTGTGACCCTTGAGCAGTGACAGTGTCACCTGGTGACACAGTTCTCAAGTCATATTCATGCTAAGTGATTCTTGGATGATTGGGTAAGCTGTGGAATTTCCAAAGAGCAGTAGATTCAGTTTACATAAGAACTTAGTTATCAGGTTAGGAGTCACCTTGATAGATGTTTCCCAGATGAATGTATTGATAATACATGCATAATTTCATCACTATGCATTCTATTAAATCATAATTTAAATCATAATGTTTGACAGATCAGTTCAGTAGCCTTTGTCCCAAGTACGGTACATATGAAACACAAAATAGGCACATTTTCTCATCTCCTTTAAAGTCATATTTTTGGTACTCTGTTTTGCCTAACAGCCTATTTCAGCTTCGTACTTTTATCATTTTGCTACCATCAAAAAGATTTTCATATTTCTATTATTCTTAACATGCTATATTTTATTTCAATGACTGTGAAATTTTTTCTGGTTCCTTAGGAACCATTCCATTTGGAAAAGGAAACCACCTTTAAGTCAAATTGCATATGCACGGATCTTTAAAGGTCTGACCTTACTTAAACAAATGTTACCTTAAGAGAACAATTGATCTCATGCAGGATCAATTATGATAAAAATCACTTAGGTTCAAAAGAGAAGTCTTGTCTTTAGAAATGAACATGAAATGATTTCGTTGAATTCTAATAATATGAATGCCATTAGAGAAATGAAGTGCATGCTCTTTCCCATGGAGCAGATGCAGAAATGTATATGAGAGAATTGATTTGATGATAATTGGTTTCTTGCTCCTTAACTTTCCTATTGTTATTCATGGGACAAATAGACCTTATATCACAGAGCTAGTTCTCTCTCTAAATTTTATGAACCATTTTAAAAGAAAGAACTGCCTTCTTAAGAAGAAAATTTGGTAACATTTTTCTTGGCTCCAACTAATAATTGCTTTGCCTTGTAAGATTAACTCAAGGCCTAAATTGATTACTTTGCTAGCTATATTATCTTTGATCAATTTAGGTAATGATATACTCATTTTGCATATAAAAATTGCTTATTGATGTATATGATTTGTCGGAGTTTTGCCTTTTCTATTATCAGTAGAGTGGTAAAAATTTCTGATTATCTCTACAATTTTATTTGTTTAAAATAGAAGCTGAGACATTTTCATACTTACCAGTATATGCATGGCAATGAAATAATGAAAACTTCCATTCTTTTCCCATTGTTCTAACTTTAGCAATTTTTACAGAAACATTTTATATGTAACAAATATTTTAACATGGACTAATCTGGTATCTTTTTAAAAAAAACAACACCTTGTTCATAAAAAGAATCTTTTTCTTAAAGAAATCAGGGTGTGTGTAGTCACTGTGATGATACACAGACTATCAGAGCCTTGTCATGATGGCTGGAGGTGGTGAAATGCAGCCCTTCCTCCAGTGTCCTGAGGGCTTAGCCTGAAACCTTGTAACGTCGCCCTGGAAATGCTCTGTTGTTCTTGCTCTGCTTAATCTGGGGGTGTTTCTGCTCATAGGGCTCTTCTATTTGCTTGCTGTGGCACCATAAGGAAACACCACAGATTGTGTCAATTACAGACAGAAATTTATTTCCTCACAATTCTGGGGGCTGGAAGTCCAGTGAATGTGCTGTCAGGGAAGTTTCTCCTGAAGTTCTCTCATCGGTTTGTAAGCAGACATTATCTCTTTACATGGCTTTCCTTGTACTTGTCATTGCTGCCCTAAGAAGCTTTTAGCAAATTCCTCCTGCAATTTCTGTGATGGCAGAACTTAAACTCCTCTTCTTATATGCCCTGATCATTTTGCTTAGGACCCACATGAATAACTTTATTTAAATACAATTACCATGTTAAAGGCCCTATCTACAAATACAGTCATATACCAGGATGTAGCAGATTAAAATTTCAACATATATGTTTAGGAATATAAAATTGAAGTCACAAAGGATCTCAAAGACCAAATGGATCTTATTGGATGAGGATCATGTTTACTGACAGAGAAATGAAAACAGGTTAGAAAATTTTCCAGATGTAAAATATCTCTATCTCTATCTATATCTATATCTGTCCATATATATATATATATATATATATATATATATATATATGCACACGTCAACTTATATGGGTATTATTTGAGTTTTGTTTTTGTTCACTGTAAAATTGTAATTTGCTTAACTTTTAGTGAATTCTTTTGCAGTTGTCAAGTGATAAGTTAAAAAAACCCCTATTTTTGATGTATTTTTTTTCTATTAGAATGAAAATTTTGCTCCTTGTGTTGGTAAATCCAGGTAAGAAAGGTATATTAGTGAATAATGTATTTTAAAAGATCAATTTTACCTCCTGTCAAGAGATTAGATGAATATAGTCTATGATTATAATTGTAGAGTTTAAGTTAAAGAGCTTGATTATTCCTGGCAATGAGATTTGTCCCTGAAGCAAATGTGTTGGTAAAAATATTAAAAGTGCAATGGGGTAGGGGTAAGTAACAAGGGGAAAGAAAAAAAATTGTGATGATAGTTTGAAAAAAGGAAACAAAGCTTATGTATATAGGGGGTGAGGATTGTAAGGTGGTTAAGGGAATGGGGGAAAAGTGTGAATCAAGTCATGTCATACACTAGTACAAATTGTCAATGTTGAGTGTGATCATGATATGTATATAAATTGTACTTGTTTCACAATAAATAAAAAAAGAAATGAGAAAACTCTATGGAAGATAGGCAACTATCTTAATCTGAATTTCATTTGACAAGTCTTAAACACTTCAAAAGTGTAAGACGAATCAAAATTCAGCGCAAAGTTATTTACCATCGATAAAATTAATTTGAGCAGCTAATACCAGTGCAGCCACATAAAATACTTGGTTAACAGTGTCTTTAAGTAATGATTAGTTTCTTTGATATTTGGTGCTATATAAACTTAACGAGAACACTACAAGTAAAAAGAAATAGAACTAATTAATCAAAGGCATTGTAAGCAATTTAGAAAGTAACTATTGGGATTTGGGTACATGAACTACATCTTGAGTATTATGTGTACAAAGGGATTTTCTTTCAGTTTTCATAAGTTTTTAAAATAAAATAAAATGTTAACGCTTCAGAAAGGGAAAGATATGGGAAAATGTGAGAGTGTCCTACTCTGCACGTTATCAGATATTTTCTAGAAACAAGATAACAAGTGACCCAATAAAACACATTTACCAAATCCCAACATTCCTCACATTGTGGACAATGAGTTGGAAAATACAATAAGAAGGTAAAGTAAAAATAGACTACAAGACAATATCTAAAAAAAAGTCAGAAAACAGAACAATATTCTTGAAACATTGTGCCACTGTCAGTTTTTTCTTTACTGGACATATTTTGTGCCCTGAGAAGCTTTTAGCAAATTCCTCCTGCAATTTCTGTGATGGCAGCAACAGAAAAGCAGCTGTGTGATCACATTTTGACAGACTTCAGCAGCACACAAATAGCATTAACACCAGACCTTTGGTCCACGGCAGCAGACTATGATGTGGCAGACAGTACTAATCCATCAGAATTTTAGTTCCTTTTATTCTGACAACGCTTCTTAATATAAGCCTTCAAAAGTAGTTTAAAACTTGTTAGTCCTCCTGCTCCATTTCCAATAGAACAGGTACATACCTCAGCTGCTGTCTTTTTTTTTTTTTTTTTTTTTTACTGAAAGACTGAAAAGCATTACCAAATGCATCTGCCTTACATATCTGTGGCTGGCTTTAAAACATCAAACTTATGGTAATAAATGCAACAATAATGATGAGCCAGGAAAAGAAATATATATTAACTGTCAAAAGGCAAGGAAGAAAAAAGAAAAATAACTTCAGCTGGATTGAAGTCTGAAAAATAATTCTGCTAAAAAAAACAAAAAGGCAAGAAACTAACAGAGACAGGACTGGATTTAGGAATAAGGACTTAAGAGCTTGGCTTCCAGTTCTTTCTTAGGAGTCAGTGCCTGAGCAATGTGGGCGGGCACTAAGTCGTCCCAGATGGGTATCTCCCCCTCATACAGAAAATCAGGACACAAGAGGGAGGATTTCAAGATTCCTTACAAAATCACAATCTGAAGGGTTAAAGGTGCTTTACAGCTGTTGGAAAGAATTCAAATGTTGCATAGAATATTTAAATAATAATAAAGTTGTTTTTGCTTTTAATTGTGTGGAAATTATAATTGAGATACAGATGGCCACAGCTGTTTATATCTACATTCGTAAATCTACGGCTTATTTTTCTTACTCTTGGACTGATATTTATTTGCAAAGATAAACTTTCAAAATAAAACCTTAAATACCATAAAATTATTAATAAATATTTACTCATGCTGCACTTAGGTATAAATAAATGAATGTAGAGTTAATAGTATTTTTTTCTTTGAATTTCATGGCTCTTAATAAGACTCTGTATTGACTGAGCTTTTATTATGTGTGAACAAGTGTTCTAGATTTTACTATTACAATGGTAAACAGGGCAAGGTATTTATTCTAAGTGATCTTACATTGTAGGAAGGATGATAAAAAATAAATTAATAAATTAGCAAATAAGTAAAAGAATAAACAGCTTACATTGAAATAAGTCTTATGAAGTAAGTAAAACTGGGGAGCTATTTCTTTGGCTTTGTAATTATTATGGTTTGTGTCTGAATGTGTCCCCAGTGCCTCATGCACTCATAGGTGGCTGCATACAGTGTGTGTGGTGCTGGGCTTCACAGTGTGTGATTACTAAATTAGTTCCCTGATAGGTTTAGCATGCTTCTGGGTGAGAAAATGGGAAACCTCACCTTGTGTATGAATGACAACAATCACCAGGTTTGTAGTTTTGTAGGTTATTTATTTATTTTAGTACTGAGGATTGCACTAAGAGCTTCTCTGCTGAGCTACTTCCCCACCCTTCTTTAGCTTCTGTTTTGAGCCAGTGTCTTGCTATGTCACTCAGTTGCCTGAGTTTGGTGAGAACCCTCCTGCCTCAGCATCACAGACTGTTGGGATTACAGGTGTGGAACTCTTTGCCTAGCCTGGGGCTACTTTTGATAAATCATATCATCTCTGTAGTAGGCAGATACTGTAGTGGGCCAAGTGGTTACTATCTCAGATTTCTAGACCTCTTAAAATGTAGCTTTGACCTATGACTTGCGAGATAATAGGATATGACAATGTTTAGGAATTCTTGGAGATTTAATTAAAGTTTGTACAACTCATTTTTCATTAACAGGAAAAGATGATCTTGAGCAGACATGACAAAATGGCGCAGAAGCACTTTCCTGAGGCAAAGGTCTCTTTTGTGGGCTTGATGAGGGAAAAGAGATCAAAACTTTGCAGTCAGGAGAGACGTTGTATAAAGGGGACAGATGAATTCTGCTCACATTCCTGACCCATATAAGTTGTGAAGCCATAAATCAGAGATAGTGCCAAACTATTCACACACACTACACACACACGCACATGCACGCACACGCAAGCACACACAAACACAGGTCTAGTTATTCTCTTATCACTGAAATGCAATGTTCAACTTAAAGGAGAGAGGTTTATTTTGACTTACAGTTTGTAGAGGTTTCAGTTCATGGTTGGCTGGCTCTTAGGCAAAGGGCCGGGATAGGGGAGAAATTACTCATGACGCAACAGGCAGGAAGCAGGGCAGAATCAAAGGAGTAGGAAGGATGTTTTCTAACAGGCCACTCCTACGGCCACTCACTTCTTGCCAACAAGCTTCACTTCCAACATCGCGCCCAGTTATAAACAATCAGTGTGAGAGTCATCCATCCACGGTTCAGTCACTTCACAAAAGAGACCCCCAGGAGCTCACAAGGCTTTGGGGGATCTAACTATCACCCATAACACATGCACAAATCTTTCACTGTAGATATATCTCTGCATGTTTATGTCTGTGATAAAAGCGAATTCATAAATTTAGCTCAGTAAAAGATTAATAATAACTAGTAATAAAATAAACAACTATAACACTATTCCATACGCCACTTAATGGTCAATTTGGAGAGATGAAGAGGCTCTGGGAGAGGCCATTGGACTGTGGACTCGTCAGTGGGTTATTTGTGCAGGTTGTGCCTGGGGAGGAGGAGGCCCCGTAGGATGAGCAGGCTAAGCGGGGACGTGCCCTCGAAGTGTACAGCCTTTATTTCTGTGGTCTGTTCTCTGGTTGTCATGAGATAAGCAGCTTTCTTTCACTGCACCCTTCAGCCATGATAGTTTCTTCCTTAGAGCTAGTCTATTATGGACTGAATATCTGACTCCATGAACCAAAGATCCATTTCTGCCTTCAAGATAAGGATGTTGAGTATTTTGTTTTAACAATGGGAGAGCTGAGCAATGCATACCACAATAAAAGTGCAGAATATGGTCTCTGTACCTGCCTTTACCTCTCAAAATGACTTTTTGAACTGCATTTTATATGAACACTGTGATACTACAATAATCAATTTGGTATTCAAGATGGCTACTAAGTGAGTGACTGGTGGGCAACACATACAATACAAAGAAGCTGACACAATGGAACATTCATGCCCAGGGAAGACTGCGTGAGACAGCACAAAATTTCATCGCACGATGCAGAGTAGTGCACAGTTTAAAGCTTATGAATTTATTTCTACAATCTCCCATTTACTATTTTTAGATAAGAGTAGACTATGGATAAATGAAATCACAGTGCTATTATTTCTTATATCCAGAAGTCCAGCTAAAGCCTCGTTAGCTCCTAGATGAGGCTTTTGGAAGGAAACTGGAACATGGATGTGTGATATTCATCACTGGATTACTTTGTAGCCGACTGAAGCTGGAAGGTGAAGCCTGTTGGGAAAAGGTGGGTCACTGGGGGTGTGGCTTGGAAGGATGTGTCACCCTCTTCCTCCCTTGATCCTTTGCTGCTTCCTGCCTGTCCTGTTATGAGCAAACTTCCTCTGCCAGGCTATTCTTTGATGCCACCTCACTCTGGAGCCAGCAGACTAGAGACTGAAACCTCTGTAGACCATAAGTTAACATGAACCTCTCCTTCAACTTGTGAGCTAATCGTAGCTGTTGACTGTTTTATCCCAACATGAAAGTAACTAAGATGCATGGAAAAGGGGGACATATGGTAGCAATTTGTTACGCAGCAATAGAAAAACAATGCAATGTAAAAAAAATCATTTAATTTTGTGAAGTGTTCTCTGTGTGCAGGGTACTGTGCTAAAGTAATATATAAAGCATAGACATAGATATTTTGTAGAATCTACCCACAAGAAATTGTAGCTCTAATAATAGGGCTACATTGGCACTCTCTTGCCTTTGTGTTG
>PVIR01040217.1:0-13470 GCA_004026965.1 Petromus typicus | reverse complement strand
CACATACCATACTGGGTGTGGAGACTCACGCCCAGCAGCAACCAGTACCACATACCACAGTGCCGGGTGTGGTGGCTCACGCCTGTAATCCCAGCACTCGGGAGGCAGAGGCAGGAGGATTGCTGTGATGTGAGTTGGAGGCTGAGCTCAGGGCCAGCCTGAACCACAAAGCGAGACCCTGTCTCAAAAAACCTAAAAAAACCTAAAAAAAAAAAAAAAATTTGCTATATTGTTGGCTTTGTCTTTTGCTTCATATTCACATTATAAATCTAGACTTTTAGCTGCTCACCCCTATGCTACCTGAACATTGGACTGCCTCAGAATTTCTTCCACCAGATTAATTAGTACACTACCTTTAAAATTAACCTCCTGCAAAGTCTCAGGAGAAAGACAACATGTAGACAAATTCTTTGCCAGATTATAGCATCAATGGACACGAATCCATTGCATAGTAGAGTTCTTATTCCCATCTGAAACCTTCTGAGCTTGCTAGTTACTGTCCACATTCCCTTTTTTTGCAGTACTGGGGATCAAACTTACTGTTCACATTCCTGTCAAGTGTTCTTGTCTGACCTCTGTTCAGAATTGCCCATTAAGCTCTGCTTATGACATCCTGTGTTTTCTCTGCCCTGCATCTTTAAACTTTTCAAACTTCTCCCACAAATCAGTTCCACATAGTCAGGTATAGTGATGACAACAACTCCAATTTCTGTAGTACTGGTTCCTGTGTTCTATCACTGTAAACAAATACCAGATACATTACTTAGTGAAAGAGAAAGAAGTTTATTTGACTCAATAATAAAGGGTTGCAGAATAGTCCATAGATGGCTAAGTACAAGGCTGAAACAGCTTAGTGGAAGGGCCTGGTGAAGGAAAACTGCTTAACCTGTGGTAGTCAGGAAAAAGAAAAGGGAAGAACCAGGGACATGAATGGATTAATTCACTGACGAGTGTAGTGCCCTACACTCCACTTATCCTCCAAAGCCCCACCTTTGAACACACAAGACTTTTGGGAAACATTTTGAATTAAACATAATATTCTATCCATGACCCCCAAAAGGCTTGTGTCCATCTCATTATACAAAATGATTTAGCTCAGTAGTGGAGCTGATCCTGT
This sequence comes from Petromus typicus, assembly GCA_004026965.1. Classification (NCBI taxonomy): domain Eukaryota; kingdom Metazoa; phylum Chordata; class Mammalia; order Rodentia; family Petromuridae; genus Petromus; species Petromus typicus. The sequence goes on along the minus strand of PVIR01040217.1, from coordinate 12,353 downwards.
TGTGCTCATCCTGAATAGCTAAGCCAGAAGTATCACATTTCCTGATTTCAAAATCTATAAATACATAGAAACTCAACAGATAACTTATATACCTATAGGGTATTAAGTAAGTAGGTGTTTTGTCATGACAAATAAGTATAAGAGGAAATGTGTGTGTTACATAGCTGCATTTAGCTATTCCATATATTAAATATATATATAATACTTAATATATTATGTATATTAAAACATCATGTTGTATAACATAAATGTGAACAGCTTGTCAATTAAAGATAAAATATGTTAGTTGTGGCAGCATGACAACTGTAGAAAAGTTATTAAATGAAAAGGTTAATATATATGCCAGTTATGGTGGTGCTCATTTGTCACCCCATTTGCTTGGGAGGCAATGATGGGATAACCGCAAATTCAAGGCCAGTCAGGGCAATGTGATGAAAGCTAAGCTCAAACAAAACAACAAAAAAAGTTTAATGGAGAGAATTTCTACAGTTGCTAACTTGATTTCATTCTTCAGTTACAAATAAAAACAATTCGATTCCTTGGATCAAAGCAGTACCTGTACTTGTCTAAGCACAATAAATATTAACATTTACATATTTTTAATGTGACAAACAAGCTTTTTTTGGTTAAAATATCTAACTGAAGTTGAACTGGCAGTAATGCTACACTCAGGAATGTTGTATATCTAAATCATTTCATGCTATGTTTTAACCTTATTTACAAGACATATATAAAAAGATGATGATGATAATAAAATTAATAAAGCAGTTTTAAAATTTCAGTATGCTAAGATTATTCTTTTTTAAAACTTTTACCCAAAATGAAAAAAAAATGATGCTTATTGTATTTTCAAAATTTATTTCCAATACTTCAGTAGTTTCTAGTTATATAAAACTTATATATAAAGCATTTTTTGTGAGCTCAAGAGAGTCTAGATCAAAACAAAACAGATTTAAAATATTAACAGAATTTAAAAGTTCAGTGACTATCTAGTAAATTTTAAATGTAAGATTAACCACAGGTGGGTTTGTGGTTAGACCTATAATCTCATCTATTTAGAAGGCTGAGGGATGAGAACAGAGCCGTATCAGCTGGGCAATTTAATGAGACATGTCTCCAAGTTTAGAAATATATAGCTTAATGCCAAGCATGTACAAGACTCCAAGTTCAATTCTCAACTATGTCCAAAAAAAGAAAAATCTAATGACATCCTAACTAAAATAAAGCTAAAAATAAACATTAAGCTTTGTTAACTGTAACTATGAGATTATATACTGTACCTAATTTGGAAGAGTATGCACTATACATTTGGAAGTATTCACTATGTGAATAAATATATCTTGATTTTTATGAAGGATTTCAAGTATGCACAGATAGATCTGGAAAGGCCCTCCAGTACCTTTATCCATTTTCCACCTTGAAATCTAGAATTTCAGAATGAATATCGTATTTTATTTTTTATTTTTTTATTGTGAAATAGTTACATTTTATATACATATCATGATCACATTCAACATTGACAATTTGTACCAGTATATGATGTGACTTGATTCTCATTTTTTCCCATTCCTCGACCCACCCTACACCCCAAACCTTATATATATAAGCTTTATTTCCATTTTTTAATATCATCACAGTTTTTTCTTTCCCTTCATTACTTACCCCATCCCATTTCCCTTTAAATAGCTTATATTGTATAATATCTAACATACATTTTAGAACTCATTTACATTTTTAGTTTCTCATATCCAAGAAAAGATACAGTATTTACACATCTGTGACTTATTTATTTCACTTATAAGTATGTCCTGCAAGTACATCCATTTGAGTAGAAATGACTAAAACTTGTCATTCTATATGGCAGAGTAATACTCCATTTTATAGAAAAATCACATCTTCTTTATCTAGTCTCCAGTTGATGGATATTTGGGTTTTTTCCAAGATTTAACTATCACAAACTGAGCTGCGATTAACATGATTACACATATATCGCTGTGATATGAATCTTTTAATTCTTTCGTGTAGATCCCTAGCAGGGGAATAGCAGGATCAAATGGGACCTGTGAACCTAGTTCTTTGAGGAATCTTCACTCTGATCTCTGCAGTGGTTATACCAGTCTACATTCCCACCAACAGTGGAGAAAGGTTCCTTTCCCCTTGAAGCCTCACCAGCATTTGTTGTTGGTTGATTCCAAGATAGCAGCCATTCTTTGTGGAGTGAGATGGAATTTCAGAATTATTTTCATCTGCATTTCTTGAATGACCAGTGATGTTGAGCATTTCTTCATGTGCTTCTTAGCTGCTTTTACTTCTTCCTCTGAAAAGTATCTGTTGAAAAATTAATAGCCTTAATATACACAACAGACTCACAGAGAGTGAAATTGGGGAGGCAAGCCCTTTCACAATAGCATCCCAAAAAATGAAGTATCTTGGAATCAATCTTAACAAAAGAAGTGAAAAACCTCTACTCTGAAAATTACAACATTCTAAAAAAGGAGATAGAAGAAGATATTAGAAAATGGAAAGACATTCCTTGTTTCTGGGTAGGAAGAACCAATATTGTCCAAATGGCTATACTCTCACAACTGCTATATAGGTTCAGTGCAATCCCAATTGAAATCCCAACAACGTATTTCAAATTTAGAGAAAATAATCCAAAAATTCATCTGGAACCACAAAAGACCTAGGATAGCAAAAGCAATTCTGGTAACAAGGACATGGCAGAGGGTGTAATGATCCCCAATTTGAAACTACTACAAAGCCATTGTGATTAAAAAAAACCACACACACACATGATACTGGTAACATGTGGTAACAGACCCAAGGATCAGTGGAATAGATTAGAAGATCCAGAAACAAATCCAGATACACTAAGCCACCTCATCTTTGACAAAGGAGCCAAATATCCTCAATGGAGGAAAGATAGCCTCTTTAACAAATGGTGCTGGAAAAACTGGGCTGTAACCTGCCAAAAGCTAAAGCTAGACCTATCTCTTTCACCATGTACTAAAATAAAATCAAAGTGGATCAGAGACCTAAATATTAAAACAACCACTAAACCTACTGGAAAACAAGTTAGGCAAGACTCTTTGGAGATATTGGCTTAGGGAAAGACTTTATGAACAAAACCTCTATAGCTTGAGAACTAGCAGAAGGGATCAACAAATGAGATCTCATCTTATCAAAGAGCTTCTGCACAGCAAGAGAAACCACTGGCAGAGTGAAAAGACACCCAACAATATGGGGAAAAAATTTTACTAGCTGCTCCACAGATAAAGGGCAACTATCTAGAATATATGAAAAGCTTTAAAAAAATCAACCCCCCCCAAATTTAAAGACCCAGTTCAAAAATGAGCATCTGAAATGAACAGATACTTGTCACATTTTATTTTTAAATCCATGTTTTTAAAAGATGAGATTTTCCTATGTTACGTAAACTACTAAAATGATCATTCTTCTGCCTATCCTAGTATTGGTTTTGTTTGGTTTTGTTTTTGAGACAGCCTTGCCTATGTAGTTCAGGTTGGCTATGAACTCACTATGCAGCCTAGGCTGGCCTCGAACCATAGCAGTTCTCTTCCCTCTGCCTCCCCAGTACTGAGATTACAGGCATGTGCCACCACACATAGCTTTTTCCTAGTATTTTTACATCATCAAAATATTTTAAAAGTCTGCTACTATAAGATTATTGAAAGTAACTATTTTGGTTCATTATAATGCCTTTACAAAGTAGACACCAAATTTTATTATTTTAAAAAAATATAATGTTAAAATCTGCTTACAAAATTCTCTGGACAAAATAGAATGGATACTATTCTTTGCACTTAAGTTTAGCATCAGTTCCTTATTTTTAATTAAATGACCAGTATATACTCTTTCAACTCTTTCCAACTGATTTTAGTATTCTTTCTTAGTCTGGTTTTAAATTTTTGAAAGTTTGACATAGGATCTGCTTCATATTTTTATTTGGGTCACACGATAATCCTGTGGGATTACAAGATAATACCTAAATTTTAAAAAGTAATGAAGGATTGGTTGACTATAATATAGCTAATTAATGTAGTTAATTTCTGATGAAACTAAAACTAGAACTGTATCATCTTTTCAGTCTAAATTCTATATATTAAACTTTCATTTTTGTTTCTTAAACATTTACTTACATAATTGCTATTTTTTTATAAATATGAGGTAAGGGTTAACATTAACACTCAAATACTTTAAATAGTAATAAAAAATAAAGTTTTACTAATTGTGTATTTTCCATATTAAAGCACCTCAAAAATCCTTGGGCCATGAAGTTAATGAGCTGACATCAAGTAAGTTGTTGAAGTTGGAGATGGAAAACCAGAGCTTGACAAAAACTGTAGAAGAGCTTCGGAGTACTGTGGATTCTGCAGAAGGCAATACTTCCAAAATCCTAAAACTTGAAAAAGAAAATCAAAGACTAAGTAAAAAGGTAAACAAAAATGTAATGCTTCCTCTTACAATGTTTATATAATTTTAGATACATGAATAATTATATATATATGAGAATAACTAGCATATTTACTCTGTTTATGTATACTTTAAGATCTCCAAAAGTTGAAACAAAGGTACGTTAAAAATGGAAAATAAATGTGCTTTTAATATATAGGGTTTGGGGAAACATTCCAGATTCATATGATAGCATCTTTTCTTGATTTTTTAATTATCTAATTTGAATATGTTATATTGTAGTATCATCAATGGTTAGGCATATTTCTAGTTTGTAATTGCTAGTCCATACCTACTAATCACTAATATTACATCTTCAAAGTGCATCAGTCAAAATAAATTTAAATTTAAAATACAAGTGTTTGTTACAGTTCTGTTCACTTCTCTTCCCTGTTTTTTTCTTTTATTTTAAACAAGTCCCTTCTTGCTTCCTTTTTGAACTCAATACCATAATTTCTCATCTTTTCCTTCATGCTTTCTGTGTTGTCTTCTTTCCTCTTGTTCAAAATTCCATGTCTGTAATTAAAATTTAACGTTTAAATCCACTTACTCTAAAATAATCTTTAAGTAAAATTTGTACAGCCTCAAATAGTGCATCACGATTTACTTATTTAGATTTGTCTTTGTGTTTAGAAATTGAAATTTGTACTAAAACATGCAGAGGATAAGCAAGTCATGTCTATATATTTCTTACCGATATTTCTATTCTAAATTCTTAAATTTTAACCACTGGTTATTCAAATTGCCTTTACCTTTTATTCAATGATTATCTTTTGTTTTGGTATGTTTCCATGTGTTGCAAAATATTTAATATGTTGTTTTGTGATTTAATTTTCTCTAGGTTGAAATTCTTGAAAATGAAATTATTCAAGAAAAGCAGAGTCTTCAGAACTGTCAGAATTTAAGCAAAGATCTAATGAAGGAGAAAGCACAGCTTGAAAAAACAATTGAAACACTTAGAGAAAACTCAGAGAGACAGGTTCATGCATTTCTTATCTAAGCAAAGAACATATTTTAAAATTTATTAACAAAAGTTATCTTTATGCAAACAAAATATTCATATGACATTAAAGGAAAGTGTCTTACAGATCTTTGAAATTTAAAGTAAAAACAGTAGTTTCTTCATGGTATCTGCAGTTTCTGCCTGTCCAGTTGCATGTAGCGACAGGCCAAAAATTTTTAATGGAAAATTAGAAATGAACAGTTGGTAGTTTTAAATTGTGTGTTGTTCAAGAGATGTGATGAAATCTCCTGACCTTCTGCTCTATCCTGCCTGGCATGTGAATCATCCTGTCCACAGTATTCATGCTGTATTACCACTTTCCCTGTCACTTACTATTCTTACTTGATCAACTGTCATAGTGTCATAGTGCATACACTGTATGGCCACAAATTTTAAGAATAGTGATACCGGGGGCCAGGGATTTAGCTCAGTGTTTCCGGCGCCTGTCTTGCAAGCGCATGGACACGGGTTCAATCTCAGTAACCACATACCATAGTGGGTGTGGAGACTCACGCCCAGCAGCAATCAGCACCACATACCACAGTGCCGGGCGTGGTGGCTCACGCCTGTAATCCCAGCATTCGGGAGGCAGAGGCAGGAGGATTGCCGTGAGGATTGCTGTGATGTAAGTTTGAGGCTGAGCTCAGGGCCAGCCTCAACTACAGAGTGAAGCCCCTATCTCAAAAAACCCCCCAAAAAAGGAGTGATATCAACAATTCATATACGGGTAGATAGACAATTTGATAGATAGATTGTCTATTGTAGATAGACAATAGACAATCTACAACAATGTTGTAGATACCAACAATTCATATATGGTCAGATAGGTAGGCACAGTGGCCTATGTGTATAGTCCCAGCACTTAGGAGGCAGGATGTTTGCCATGAGTTTAAGACACACCTGGACTACACAGTAAGACCTTGTGTCAAAACAACGAGCAAAAAAAAGCTATTCAGTCCTTTAATTAAAAAGGTGAAAGTTCTTGACTAAATAAGAAAAAAATATGCTAAAGTCACTGAGATTTATAATAAACTATTGTTAATCATCTATTGAACCCAGTTTGTAAATTAAGCTTTATTTTAGTTATGTAGAGGAAAAATAGGAGTATGTACATGGTTTGGTATAATTCAGTTTTAGACATCTACCAGTGATCTTGGGATATATTCTCATGAATAATGAGGACATAATATAAAACTGAACCTCCTTTTCTATCCAGTATATTTTAGAAATTTGGAGACACAGCTTGGAAAGTTTTTTTGGTTTTTTTTGTTTTTGGTTTTGTTTTTTGAGACAGGGTCTCTCTTTGTAGTTCAGGCTGGCTGTGAGCTCAGCCTCAAACACACATCACAGCAACCCTCCTGCCTCTGCCTCCCGAGCACTGGGATTACAGGTGTGAGCCACCACTCCCAGCATAGTGGTATGTGGTACTGGTTGCTGCTGGGCATGAGTCTCCACACCCAGTATGGTATGCGGTTACCGGGGCTCGAACCCGGGCCCTTGCACTTGCAAGACAGGCGCTGGAACCACTGAGCTAAATTCCTGGCCCAGAAAGTTTTTAATTGCCAGTAACTTTAATAATTTAGGATACAATTTATAGTGCCTGTACTTTAAGAAATATCTAGAGAGTAGGACTGCAGATTTTAAAAGTGCTTCCTGGATAAAATTGGATAGAACTGCAGTTGTACCCTACTAAAAATGAAGAAGTATAGTGGCAACAGACATTTTAGATCCTATCAGATTTGCTTTCAACTTTTTATTGATCATATGCAGGTTTCTGTAGAGTACAGAATGAAAATTTTAATGCTAAGTATGAATCTCTATTTCTACAAGTCTAATATTGAGCCATGCTACAAACTGAATGTATTACAAAAAAGTACCCTATGATTTCATTATCCTCATTAACATTCTTTAGGAATGAACATACTTAAGTACACACACACACACACGCACACACACACACGCACGCACACATTACTGAAAACTTACTTGTATAATAATATAAAAACTCTTTACCTAGCGTGGTGACACTAGTGAGTGCATTTGGGAGGCTGAGGCAGGAGGATCATTAAGGTCAAGGCCAGCCTCAGCTGTATAGGAAGACCCTGTCTCAAAACAAGAAAAAGAATTACTTGTTGAAAGTAAAACCTTGGTCTTCAAGGGGTGGTGTGCATGTATTTCATTTGTAATTACATATGAATTTAAAGCATGCTAACTATAAATCTGAGATGATTTTGATCAATAGTAAAAACATGTCTTTTAACCATTTTAAAGCATGAACTCCCTAAAGACATGAATTTAAGTGAGCCAATAGTACATTTATACAGTGGTCTTCCAGTAAATACTTCATTACTTACTCTTACTTAATTACTTAATATTAATTAAAAGTAATACATATATTCTAGCCCTCCCTTATGTTCTTTCCCTGTTAGTTTTTGAAACGTGAAAACTATTTAATTTTAATTACTTAGCTTTTGCTCATTTAGTTTAAATTTTTCTTCTTTATTTTTTGAATTAGATTAAAATATTGGAACAGGAAAATGAACATTTGAATCAAACAGTGTCTTCCTTAAGACAGCGCTCTCAAATAAGTGCTGAAGCAAGAGTGAAAGACATTGAAAAAGAAAACAAAGTTCTTCATGAGTCAATCAAAGAAACAAGTAGCAAGCTAAGCAAGATGGAATTTGAAAAAAGACAAATTAGAAAAGAATTAGAACATTATAAAGAAAAAGGGGAACGAGCAGAAGAACTTGAAAATGAGTTGCATCATCTTGAAAAAGAAAATGAACTGTTACAGAAAAAGATAACTAATTTAAAAATTACTTGTGAAAAAATAGAAGCCCTAGAACAAGAAAATTCAGAGCTAGAAAGAGAAAATAGAAAATTAAAAAAAACATTGGATAGCTTTAAAAACCTTACTTTTCAGTTAGAATCATTAGAAAAAGAGAATTCCCAACTTGACGAGGAAAATTTAGAACTGCGAAGGAATGTGGAATCATTGAAGTGTGCAAGTATGAAAATGGCTCAGCTACAACTAGAAAATAAAGAACTAGAAAGTGAAAAAGAGCAACTTAAAAAGGGTTTGGAGCTCATGAAAGCATCTTTCAAGAAAACCGAGCGCTTAGAAGTTAGCTACCAGGGGTTAGATACAGAAAATCAAAGGCTTCAGAAAGCTCTAGAAAATAGCAATAAAAAAATACAGCAATTAGAGAGTGAACTACAAGATTTAGAAATGGAAAATCAGACATTGCAAAAAAATCTAGAAGAATTGAAAATATCTAGCAAAAGACTAGAACAATTGGAAAAAGAAAATAAATCATTAGAGCAAGAGACATCACAACTAGAAAAGGATAAGAAACAATTGGAGAAGGAAAATAAGAGACTACGACAACAAGCAGAAATAAAAGATACCACATTAGAAGAAAATAACATGAAGATTGGAAATTTGGAAAAGGAAAACAAAACCCTATTCAAAGAAATTGGCATATATAAAGAATCTTGTGTTCGTGTGAAAGAATTAGAGAAAGAAAATAAGGAACTTGTGAAAAGAGCAACTATTGATATAAAAACTTTGGTTACATTACGTGAGGTAAATATATTTACTTAAATTTAAGACAGATTTTACTTATATTTTAACCCCAGATATCTTTAAGTTTTATTGGAACCATCAGTAAAAAGTACTTCTAAGTTTCTTATTTTCATTACTCTAAAAATCTTATAAGATTTGTAGTAATAAGTAATATAGTTATAAGTAGTAATCTTTTATAAAATATAAATATATTTTCAAAGATTTGTACTAAAGTTTCTTTGGGGTAGCTGAGTAGTAAGTTACATTGGAATTTTGAACTTGAATTTTGAAATAGTAAAATATCTGAAGCATTTTTACTTAATGTTGGATATAATAGAAGGTATTATAATAGCTATTTACTGAGTCCTGGTGCCATACTTTGTTGCTAAGAAACTGAGTTTGCATATATCTTGTGCCTAATATTTAACCAGGCCCTTTTGATATTATCTCCACTTTTTTGTACTAGAAAATAATTTCAGAATTATTAATTGAGGATTACACAGCAAATAGCAGAGTTGAATTTCTAGATTCAAACCCAAATGTTTTAGATTCCAGGATGTCATGAATTTTAAGAAATAAGAATGCAAATCAATTTCAGCTTAAAAGTTAACACTAAATAGCTGATAGTTGCATGAGTCTGGGTACGAAGAATAGTTCTGAACCCAATGTTGTAGCCCCCATCATTACAGAATCCCCAGTAATCAAGAGGCTGGGCAGAAAGCATGTTTGGCTTGTTTTTTTTTTTAATAAAAAAGTACCTTATTCTTGCTGAAAGTCACAATGGGCATTTCTGCTAAAATGGTGTTGAGTGAACCTTCCTATTTTTTCTTTCTGTTGTTCTGTAGTCTTGCGGACAAGAACAAGTCTCTTGTGGCTGAACTTCTAAGAACATCTAGCTCTTGAAATTTTTTAACTTTTCCACCTGGAAAAAGGGACAAATTGGGACAAAGAGTGTTGTATACGGCTTACTTTCATAATAAGACATACATATTAAAATTTCTGCTCACTATTAAAGACTCAGTGAATATGTGGGGTTTTATTTTCACTAAACAATTTTTAAACCTAACATGAGATTCTTCTGGGCCGGGGATATAGCTCAGTGGTTCCGGCGCCTGTCTTGTAAGCGCAAGGGCCTGGGTTTGATCCCCGGTAACCACATAACAATACTGGGCATGGAGACTCACGCCAGCAGCAATCAGTACCACATACCACAGTGCCTGGCGTGGTGGCTCATGCCTGTAATCCCAGCACTTGGGAGGCAGAGGCAGGAGGATTGTTGTGACGTGAGTTTGAGGCTGAGCTCAGGGCCAGCCTGAACCACAAAGCAAGACCCTGTCTCAAAAAACCGTAAAAAAACAAAACAAAACAAAACAAAAAAACATGAGATTCTTCCTTTCAGTTTTTAGCATTGGGGTTAAAAAATATTAGCACAAGAACAGAAAAAAATAATTGCTTCACCTGTGCCATAACTTCATTACTTACTTACTTTTTAATGATAATAGATTCATTGTCAACTTCTCTATCATTCATGGTTCAAATTATAAATAATATAGTAGAGCACAGTAAGGTATAGTATAGTATAGTCAGTATACTATAGTGTAGTATATTTATTCCTGGATGACAGCAAATAGAATCGTGGCTAACTTTCTTAGATTTTTATGTTCTTAACCCTTACTTGAGTTGTGCGTTCCTTTTAAAATAAGGATTTGGTGAGTGAAAAATTGAAGACTCAACAAATGAACAATGATCTTGAAAAATTAACTCATGAGCTTGAGAAGATAGGGTTAAATAAAGAGAGACTCTTACATGATGAGCAAAGTACTGATGACAGGTGAGTACTGTTGGGCAAACAGTTGAAATTATTGTGCTCTAGTTTTTTACTATCTGGAAAAAACACTTATGTACTAGTCACAGAAAATACTTCTTCCCATAGAGAAAGTTGTGTAAGAAAAATAAAGACAACTCCATCATGTACATAAAAAACCAAAAAATGTTATCATATAAATAGAAATCAGGATGTCATTGTGTAGCAAATCTAAGACTATAAGGAATATAGAATAAAGCATCAACAAACCTTTCTCCCATAAAATCTGTTAAGCAAGTTATTTTTCACTTTGAATCATGTGTTTAAAAGCATGAGTCAGGCTGGAGATATAGCTCAGTGGTTTCTAGTGCCTGTCTTGCAAGCGCAAGGACACGAGTTCGATCCCAGGTAACCACATAACAATACTGGGCATGGAGACTCACCCCAGCAGCAACCAGTACCACATACCACAGTGCCCGGCGTGGTGGCTCACGCCTGTAATCGCAGCACTCGGGAGGCAGAGGCAGGAGGATTGCTGTGATATGAGTTTGAGGCTGAGCTCAAGGCCAGCCTGAACCACAAAGCGAGACCCTGTCTCAAAAAAACCTTAAAAAAAAAAAAAAAAAAAGCATGAGTCAAACTATGAACTTTGAAGAACTGGGAGGAAAGTTACACTGAGGATTCAAAAACTATGTGGAAAACAGGCTTTACAAGCAAGATAAAAATTACTCTGTTTACTCCTTAATTCTAAAGTAGTTAATATAGACTTAAAGAATATTTCTATACTTCTGTGTAATTAATCTATCAACTAAGTTTAATCTGATTTTCAGGTGTTGTACTATTTATCATCCATTGGTCCACTTGATTCCAGCAAGAAGTTAAGAGTATTATTTTATATAGGCTACATTTTAGTTCATTGTAACTTTTATAATTTATATTTTATTACCTACTATTATTATTGTTATATTTTATATTAATGTGTATAGAACAGTATATACAAATTAAGCCAGAACCGGTGGCAGATGCATACAGTCTCAGAGTTTGGGAGGTGGAGACAGGGATTGCTGCAGGTTCAAGGGCACCCTGGGCTATATAAGTTCAAGGCCAGCTTGGACTACATAGAGAAACCCTGTCTCAAAGACACAAATTAGGAAAAACTAATGCTTATTATTTGGCATTTGTTAATATGCTTTTGAAAACATTAGAAATAAATTATGGTTAAAAGGTTCATTGTGCAATAACTGAAATAATTTTAGGCATTCTAACATAAGTTCAGATTAGGTGACTATAATACTTCAAATATTGCATGAGAAAATATTTGCTTGTATCAGGAAGTTAAAGTGCCATTTTAATTGACTTTCTTTTCGTGTAGATATTGACTGTGCACCACTTCTTTTATGTTACCTATTACATACTGTGTGTTCTTGACTAAAGAAAACGTAGACTAAACCATACAGATAGATTTTAATCTGGGTCTGAGTGGTCTATTTTTTTTTTTTTTTTTTTTT
>PVIR01040216.1:0-13469 GCA_004026965.1 Petromus typicus | reverse complement strand
ACGTAGGAGTCACAAAAAGACCGCAGGTCATTTGGAAGCTGACGGCTACTATCCCTTCCGTTTTGAAAGTCAGTCAGGTCTCTCACTTTGTACAAGTGCAGGTACTTTTCTGGGCACTGGAGCCATAAGACAGGGCGATTCGGAAGATCAGGAGCCCCAGTCCCGAGTCACGCACCCTGTACGAATGTCACACAGAGACTTTCACTCGGGAAGCCCAGGAAACCCAGACAACCTTACAGAAAAACATGCTCAGTCATTGCCGGGAAGTCACTGCTTTTCCTCCCTAGAAAAACGAAGTCGCTCACCAACTTCAAGAGAAAGCCATCAGCAGAATCTAACTGGGCGTCTCTGACACATGTCGATTCCCCGCCCACCGATCCGTTTCCAGGGAAACGTGAGAGCGAAAATACCAATAACGTGTCACGAGGGCGAGATCAACATGGTAAGAACATTTTGTTACCGTGACGCCAAGTCCTCCAGTCCACGCCACAGTCCTTTGGAAATGAGATTAATCCCACGCGGCAGGGGGGCGCGCGACGTGCCTGTGTTTTTCATGCAGGAAACATTTGATCTCCCGGGGTGCCTCTCGGGGAGTCGGAGCAGCGGTTGAGGTTGAATATGAACTTCGGAACAACTTAAGTAATTTCTGTGACTCTAAAAGAATTAGCAGCGCCCCTGGGGCTTTCTGAGAAGCAGAAATGGTGTTGGGGGGGGGGAGCTAAGGCTCCTTTGAAATTTTCTCCAGCAAAGCACAGGGACTGCTGTTTTCAGAGATGTGGGTTCTTCTCCCCCAGTCGGAGGAGGGTTTCCGGGGTCACTGCTGAGCTCCCCCACCCCACCCCCCACCCCCGCCACCGCCCTGGAAATCCGAAGCTGGGCCTGGGAATAGGTACGCCAGGGAAGTTGTCAGGTGCAGTCCGCACCCCCTGCCCGACCCATACACCCCGGGAGCCGGTCTCCCTGCAGGCCTCGGGACCCCACACACCCCGGGAGCCGGCCTCCCTGCAGGCCTCAGGACCAGCAGTCACAGCCGCCTTCTATTAGCAACTCTGCTCGGCCGAGATCCTGAAATAGACTCTGTTCATGTGAACTCGCCTCTGTGGTTAGAAATGCCGTTACTGTAATTTATAGTACAAGGTGGAGCTTTTTCTCTTGTTTAAAAGTGGACGGATGGGATGTTACGGGCCCCAAATGGGGGTTTATCACTGCTTGCTTAGGAGGGTGATTTCTGAAACAGGCGATCGCTAATGCTGGCAGGAAACTCCATCTGAGTTCCCAGTCAGGGATTAAATATCACGCAAACACATTCTTGCACAGGCTGATTCAGCTGGGAGGGGAGTCTCGCCACAACTGAGGGCTTTAGAGGAAAATAACACTGCTTCTCAGAACTGGTAGAGAGGAACTTTCAGTGCAAGAGCATAGTACAGCAAAACGCAACAGGGACAGAGAGATGGTGGGGATTTCTCTTCAGGGACTTGTCCTCGGCCCAGGCTTCAGTTTCCCCGAGGGAGGGTACATTGTTTCCTATCTGTAAAGAAGATATCTTAGATTCCTGAAATATTTGAAGTTTCCTAAAGAATTTTATCCTCAATCAATTATACATATGTGGCAGACTGATGGTCTGAAGACACCACATCCGTGGCAAAACCACTGAGTATTCCACACAGGGTTGTGCTGTAACATGCTTCCCATGAGGGAAATTGATTCACTAATTGTGATCGAGCCAGGAATTTGAAAATTCAAGCAAACACACCCTTGAGGAAAGAGACGTATCAACAGCTTGCCTAATATAGTACAGTGTACAATTGTGTGCAATTATTCATGTGTATCTTCAAACATTAAAACAAAAATACACCCAGAAAAGGAACTAACTTAAGCTTGAGTATCGGGCATGGTATGAAATTACAGTTTCAAGTTCTACAGAAATTTTATTTTCTCAGGACTTCTAACAGGAAGAGTTGACTTAAAAGAGAACTTGAGACTGTATTTTCCTAAATCTCTTTCTGAATATTAACTAGCAGCTTCATAGATGGAATGCTCGATAGGAAAAGAGGAAATGTAATCAGTGCACTTACACAAATTCTGAGCTCAGCCAGGAGGCCGAGCTGAGGTTTCTTTCTCTTCAGATTCTTCCTTTTTTTGAGACAGGGTCTCACTAAGTCACTAAGTGGCCTAGGCTCAAACTTGTGATTCTCCTGCCTCAGCCTCCCGGGGTGCTAGAATTACAGGCATGGCCCACTGTTCCTGGCTTCTCTTTTGCTCCTTCTCTCCTGCCCCTTGGAACTGTTTCTCAGTTGCTCACACAGTTAAATCTGGAACTACAGGGCTGGGGATTTAGCTCAGTGGTTCCGGCGCTTGTCTTGCAAGCGCAAGGACCCGGGTTCGATCCCCAGTTAACCATATACAATACTGGGTGTGGAGACTCACGCCCAGCAGCAATCAGTACCACATACCACAGTGCCGGGTGTGGTGGCTCACATCTGTAATCCCAGCACTCAGGAGGCAGAGGCAGGAGGATTGCTGTGATGTGAGTTGGAGGCTGAGCTCAGGGCCAGCCTGAACCACAAAGCTAGACCCTGTCTCAAAAAATCTGAAAAAAAAAAAAAAAAATCTGGAACTACAGCATGAGCCAGAAGTTCACCTCCTCACCAGAAACCTAAAGAATCGAAAACAGGAAGGAACGCAAGCAGACGTCCGTGTGTCTATGTTCCTAGTGGCGTTATTCATAACCAGTAAAACGGGGAAGCAGCCCAAATTCCATCAGGGATGGACGGGCAGGCAAACGTGGTACATCTATGAAATGGAGATTTCTCGGCCTTTAAAATGAACCAAGTTCTAACATGTACTACAGCACGAATGGAAATCTAAAGTACTAGCCGAACCAGGCATGGTGATGCATGCCTGGAATCCCACTCGGGAGGCTGAGGCAGGAGGATCTGAGTTCAAGGCGAGTCTAGGTTACATAAGAAGTTGAGAGTCAGCTTGAACTAGATAGTGAGACCCTGTCTCAAAAAGATAAAAGGAAAACAATACACTACATGAAAGACAAAAAGGCAAATATGTTGTGAATCCACTTTTGTGATATATCTAGATGGTTAAATTTATAGAGACCAAAAAGGAGATTAGAGGTTAGCAGTGCCTGCGGGCAGGAGGAATGGGAAAATATTGCTTAAGGGTATGGAGTTTCTGTTGGAATGATGGAAATTTTTGGAAGTAAATAGTGGTAAGAGTTACACAGAACTATGAATGTAGTAAAGGCTTCATTCAATTGCACACTTAAAAATGCGTCAGATGGTTAAGTTAATTTTATGGTGTTTTTTATTTTTATGAGGATATGCTTGTAGTTCACAGTGATTCCATACATTGTGGGGAGTTCACACACAGACTGAACACATCTTCATTCTTTTTACTTTCTCTACCTCCCTCTATGAGCAAGAAAGCCAATTCCATGTCATCTATGTCACCGTAGTCGGCCAGGCCCACAACCCCTCTGGGGCCTGAGGCAGGAGTATGAAAGTCCCCCACCCTCCTAAATAACACAGCTGCTTGGTAAGAACCTGACTCAAAATTAAAAATACAGGAAAGTGGCTCAGTGTAAAAGCCATGGGTTCAATCCCCAGTACAGAAAAAAAAAAGTGGGGAGAGGAATCAATAAATGGAAACCTTAAAAAAAAAAAAAGAAATTAGCAACACTATTTTAAGAACACTGGCAGCACCCATGAGATTGATGTATTCCATCTCATTTCTACTCACTATTGCTTCTGAGAATCTGAAGACATAATAAACTTTTACTGTTGTATAACATGCGCATGGTCTTTAGCCAAGATTAGGTGAGTTGAGGTGTCAGGTCCAGGGTATGGGGTCAGAACAGGCTTAAAGTTATCCACGGGGGGGCCGGGGAGTTAGCTCAGTGGTTCCAGCGCCTGTCTTGCAAGCGCAAGGGCCTGGGTTCGATTCCCCGGTAACCACATAACAATACTGGGTGTGGAGACCCACAACCAGCAGCAACCAGTACCACATACCACAGTGCCGGGCGTGGTGGCTCACGCCTGTAATCCCAGCACTTGGGAGGCAGAGGCAGGAGGATTGTGATGTGAGTTTGAGGCTGAGCTCAGGGCCAGCCTGAACCACAAAGCGAGACTCTGTCTCAAAAAACCTAAAAAAAAAAAAAAAAAAAAAAAAAAGTTATCCACGGGGACCCTCGGCTGGGGACCATGGAGGGCTGAGCTGGACACGTGTGCACTGGGCCACGCAGGGCCCAACTCTGGGCCAGTGAGCTGGCTCTGTGACTTAACTCTCAGTACTTGCTTTCTGACATCTGAATGAAAGATAAATGAGAACTACCAGCTCACAGGGCTGTGTTTGGTTTTGCCCTGTTGTGTTTTTAGGATTTTATGGATTTAATTCAGGGCCTCTTCTCTGAGCCACATCCTAAATTAGCTGATCATCAACCCTCCTGCCCCAGCCTCTTGAGTGCTGGGATTATAGGAGATGCTGCTATGCTTGGGTCACTGGACTGTTTGGGCATCGAATGAGTTAGAATAGAGCAGCAGAATCACCATGGAACTTTTAGCAGAATGACCAAATGACAGTTCCATCTTTGACTAACTTGACTTGGGATGGGGGCCGGGGATTTAGATAAATGGTTCTGCAGCCCGGGAGTTAGCTCAGTGGCTCCGGCACCTGTCTTACAAGCGCAAGGGCCCAGGTTCAATCCCCGGTAACCACATAACAATACTGGGCGTGGAGAGTCATCCCAGCAGCAATCAGTACCACATACCACAGTGCGGGGCGTGGTGGCTCACGCCTGTAATCCCAGCACTTGGGAGGCAGAGGCAGGAGGATTGCTGTGATGTGAGTTGGAGGCTGAGCTCAAGGCCAGCCTGAACTACAAAGACCCTGTCTCAAAAAACATTTAAAAAAATGGTTCTGGTGCCTGCCTTGCAAGTGCAAGGGCCCAGGTTCATCCCCATTAACCACATACAACAGTGCCAGACGTAGAGACTCACACCCACCAGAAATCAGTACCACATACCACAGTGCCGGGCGTGGTGGCTCATACCTGTAATCCTAGCACTTGGGAGGCAGAGGCAGGAGGATTGCTGTGATGTGAATTTGAGGCTGAGCTCAGGGCCAGCCTGAACTACAAAGACCCTGTCTCAAAAAACATTTTAAAAAATGGTTCTGGTGCCTGCCTTGCAAGTGCAAGGGCCCAGGTTCATCCCCATTAACCACATACAACAGTGCCAGACGTGGAGACTCACACCCACCAGCAATCAGTACCACATACCACAGTGCCGGGCATGGTGGCTCAAGCCTATAATCCCAGCACTCCGGAGGCAGAGGCAGGAGGATTGCTGCGAGTTCCAGACTGACCTCAGGGCCAGCCTGAACTACAGAAAATTGAGACTCTGTCCCCCCCCCAAAAAAAAAGACTTGGAATGATTCAAATAATATAATAATCTGTTATTTATTTACCATATGTTTACATGGTAATATGTGGAATAATACTTGGCAGTGAAAAGGAACTAGCTACCAAAGGGTATAATGATTTGGATGAACATCAAGGACACTCTACCAAGAGTTCTGAAACCAGCCTCAAAGGCCAGACACTGCAGCCTCCTTTTTTATAGGACGTTTGCAAAATGGCATGGAAAGCTGGTGAGTGGATGTCTGGGATGAGGGCAGTGACAGGGAGAGAAATGCTGTAGGCTGGTCCTGTGTCCGCAGTGTGGCGGTCACATGCAGCGTCACACTGACCGTTGGCCAGAGACCCCCACCTGCCCCCGCTGGCCGCCTGCTATCACTGCGGCTCCATCCCAGGCCATCTGGGGACCCTCCGCATGTCCACCACAACTTCATGTGGAAACCAGAGGGATTCCAATGGATTTTGAAACTAAAGCTTTAAAAGGTATATAAAAAGGTAGTAATATGACTTGGGAGGCTGAAGCAGGAGGATCACCCGGAGTTCCAGGCCAGCCTTGGCTACATCAGAAGTTCAAGGCCAGCCTGAACTACAGAGCCAGAACTCATCTCAAAAATAAATCAGACACACATGTCTAAATACCGCATTCTCTGGTGTGAGACACCGAAAGTGGAAATAAGGACTAAAATGTACAACACATATTGGGAAATGGGAAGAAAATGTTCAAATCAGAAGGGAAATAGGGGAGAAGGGAAAAGAGAAAAAAAAAGAAGAAAAAAAAAACAGAAGGAAAATATGGACATACAGCTTTTGAATCTAAGAAGGGGCAAAGGGGCCTGAGACAGGGGGGTGTGAAAAAAATTCAGTAATATGTGTGCAATAAGAGTTTCTCAGTAGATACCAAACCGTTCAAAGAGGGTGGCTGGGTCCAGGAGCAGAATGCACAAGTCCAGGGCCCACTATCTACCTCCATGCTGAAAAAGAAAATTTAAAAAACCAACTAAACAAACATGCACTCACAGTGGCTTTTTTTTTTTTTTTTTTTTTTGAGACAAGGTCTCGCTCACATCACAGCAATCCTCCTGCCTCTGCCTCCCGAGTGCTGAGATTACAGGCGTAAGTCACCACACCCGGCACTGTGGTATGTGGTACTGGTTGGTGCTGGGGTGAGTCTCCATGCCCAGTATGGTATGTGCTTACTAGGGATCAAACCCAGGTCCTTGCTCTTGCAAGACAGGCACCGGAACCACTGAGCTAAATTCCTGGCCCTCACAGGTGGCTTTTGTTCGCAGTGTTAGGCTTTCCTACTACACTACATTCTCAACCCATCTTTTAGTTTTTATTTTGAGACAGGTCTAAATTGCGACATTGGCCAGGCTGGGCTCAAACTTGTGGTCCTTCTGCCTCAGCCTCCCAGAGTGTGGGATTGTCAGTGTGCACCATCACACCTGACTCTGAGTGGCTTTTCAGAATGATTAAGGCTGGAGGGGAGCCCAGGGTCGCTGCTTGCCTGACACGCAGGAGGCACAGGATTCAACCCTACAGAAAAGTTTCCTAGTTTTTATTTGACGAGCACATCTTCGCAGCAGATCTTGGGGAGTAGGTTGAGTATGTGACACCTTCCCTTCCCACCCACCCCTCCCTCTGCCTCTCGCCCCCCTCCCCATTTTTCTTCTTGTTGTTCTTACCCATTTCCTCACTTATAAAGTTCACATTCACCGAGGTTACTGGCTCCTCTGTGCAGTTCATCTGAGCTCACCCTGTGATATTTAATCCTGTATCCGGTTTACTTCACTCATTATTGTATTCCAGGTGCATCCATTTCCCCACAAAAGTCTCAAGTCTATCCTTTTTTACAGCTGAGTAGTATTCCCTTGTGTACAGATACTATCCCCCACACACACACCAGGAATTGAACTCAGGACCTTGCACTTGCCAGGCAGGCATGGCACCACCGAGCTATCTCCCCAGCCCTGATACTGTATTTTCTTTCTCCGTTTCTCTGTTGATAGGTATATAGGCTGCTTCCAGGATTTAGCTATTATGAATAGCGCTGCTTGACACATGAGCAAATATGTGCTGCTGTAATGTGATGTCTTTAGCTCTGGGGAAGATACCTAGAATGGGAATGGCTGCATAGAATTTTCTGTGAGTGAGACAAGGTCTCACTATGTACTTCAGACTGGTTTTGACTCACTATGTAGCTCGTGGTGATCCTCCTGCCTCAGCCTCCCGAGTGCTGCAGTTACGGGCATGTGCCACCACAAACTTTTAAATACAAAAAAAAAAAGATTAAATTTTTCCTGTTTGAACTTCTTGACAGCCACACTATGAAGGGGAAGGATCTGGAAGTAAACAGTTCAAATTCTTTTTTTGTTTATTTGTTTTTAATAGTACTGAGGATTGAACCTGGGGTCTGATACAGCCAGATTACAGGGTGGTACAAGGTGACCAGGCTGCCTTGAATTTATACCCTCCTGTCTCAGTCTCCCAAGTAGCTAGGATTAGTGGTGAGCACCAATGCAAATTCCCCATTCTGTTTTTCAGATATTAAATTCTAAATGCTACAAGGAGATTTTTAAATTGGACTTCTGGGAAAACACCCTCAAAAGTTGGCTTCCCATGGGAAAAATTTTTACAGTGAGGCTCGAAGTTTGAGGAAGGGAGTCCAACGCTGATTGGGCTTTGGGCGGTCGGCCTTGCCTGTGTACAGCTCCTGATCAGCGCCATTCGCTACACAACAAAGCCCAGGCGGGGAGGTCATTCGTTATCCAGAGACATGAAAAACCGTTTCTTCCCACCCGGCCTCTGGCCACAGCGCGGCCACCATACTGTTATCCTGAGCCCATCTGGACGTTGGAATATTATAAATGGAGAACGCTGATTCTCTGAATTTAAACGCCCATCAGAAATCCCCCCGCACCCACTCTGGAGAGACCCCAGGTCTCGGGCCACGTCCCCCAGGGGCGCAGGAACCTTAAGCCTGTGTCTGACTCAGGTGAGCACACGCGGCGGCTCTCAGCCTCGTCAGAATGTCCCGAAGCCCGTCCTGGCGGCCGCGCACTGACGGGTCCTGGGACACCAGAATCTCATGCCCAAACCAGGAAAGTCCCGGCCCAGCCACAGCCAGGACCGTACTGTGTCGCTCGAGGGGGGACTGGCCAGTCCCCGGGGCTCCTTCATTGCGCAAATGCTGGCCAGGATCGCGTCCAAGTGGTGCCTTCCCGGGCTGGCGGCCAGAGAGGGGATTGCCCCGCTGGAGTCCCGGGCGTTGGGGCAGCGAGGTCCGCAGAGAAGGGGCTTCTCCTCTGGCTCAGAATGGCGGGGCCTGGTCTCCCCTCCCCAGCTACCTGCGCCCTTGGAAAAGCCACCCCCCCACTCCGGGTTTCAGCTATCAAATCTATTTCCATTTTCTTTCATTGATTTTTTTTCCCATTGGACTCGATGCATTCCTTCCTTCTAGTTTCTGGTATTATTATGCTATTCCTTTCCATCTTCCTTGGCTTAAAATGTTAACGACCAATCCCTTATTTATGTTATTTTCTAGTCGGTGTGTTTTCAAGCTGTTTCCTTGTAATCGCTGCTTTCCCCTCGACCCGGAACTTTACTATGTAACGTTCCACTCTACAGCTCGGCTTGGATTGCAGTTCTCGTTTTTTTTGACATTGCCTTTAACTGAAGAACCCGTCAGGGCCAGGCGTGGGGACGCACACCTGTTATCCCCGCGCTCAGGAAGGAAGCTGCTCGCGGTGGTGCATTCATGAAGTCCCAGCATCCGGGAGGCTGAGGCAGGAGGACAGCCTAGGATATATAGCAAGAGCCTGTCTCAAAAATTTAAAAAGGGAGGAAGGGTAAGAAACAAAGATTAAGGGCTCTGAGAAGCAGAAGCAGGCAGATCGCAACTTCAAGTCCCAGCTGGGCGATTTAGAGAGACTCTCGGAATAAAAAATAAAAAAGGCCAAAGCTATATAGCTCAGGGCAAAGGCCCTGGGTTCTCCACCACAACAAATCAATCAAATCCATTTATAACAAGATTATCAGTTAAAATAATTGGGCTGCATGTTCTCCGTCTGTGCGTGCTATGGAGTTCATTGTACTCTGTCAGCTTTCTCTGGTCTCCTGTGAGACGGAAGCGGCCGATCTGCTGTCACCCCGGATGGGTCCCCCGCTACACCGCGCCTTGTCCACTGCGAGCCCGTTGGGACTCGCGGTTCAGGCCCAGGTCCTGTCGACCGAGGTCTCTGGGTCTGCAAGGGGCTCACCGAGGCGCAGAGGCGTCTCTCCACTGAGGAGGACGCGGTGGAGACAAAGCTCGGCTTCTCTTTTCTGCTGCCTCCCTCTGGCCCTCGCGTCCCTCCTGCTCCCGGCTTGAGATCCTCGTCCTGAGCTCCTCCAGCCGACCCTCCGCAGTCACCGCCCGGGCTGGGGACGCTGGGGACGAACCCAGGCCTCTCCCTGCTGGAGCTCTGTCCCAGGCCCTGCTGCTGGGGTACGACCAAACTCCAGCTCGGCTTCGCCTCCGCTGCTCGGTCTGCCCAGATCCACAGGCTGCCGCGGCGAACGCTTCCAAACCATTTCTCGACAGTTTCTCTCAGGCCCGCAGGCCCCCCCCTCGCGGAGGCTCTACTCCTCGTCTATCCTGACCCTCTTTCTCCTCTGCCCAGGGCACAGCCGTAAGTTTACACTAATTGGTACAGTAGCTGACTGACATCATTTGCTACCAATAGGCTCTGAGTAACAGGGAAACCAGACTGTATCCATTCAGCGTCGCTACAAAGGACTCTAAGACTCACTTTAAAACGACAACCTGGTAACCTGCTTACAAACAACCTTTCTTTTCTTCTTTGCCTTACTGGGGATTGAACAAAGAACGTTCACCGTAGTTCTCTTTAAAATTTCATGAAGACAGGTTCTCACTAAGCCTCTTAGCTGCCAGGCTGGGCTCCAACTTGGGGTCCTCCTGTCTCAGCCTCCCAGGGTGCAGGGCTGACAGGTGTGAATCATTATGCCTAATGCCATCGTGCAGTCTCATCTCTTTCTCTCTTTCTTCATAATCCTTTCTCCTGCTGGCTCATTTATTCCCCATCTGATCACCCTGAGTTGTCTCATTCACTCCAGAAAGTCTATTTCTTCCTCTAACTTTGAAAAGGGTAGGGTTTTTTATTCAAATGTTTTATTGGTACATTATATATACACATCATCATCACATTCAACATTGAGAGTTTGTACCAGTATATAACACAACTTGCTTCTCATTTTTTCCCATTCACCCACCCACCCTACAACCCTCACCTTTGATACATATAAGCTTTGTTTCCTTTTTTTAATTACTATCACATTCTTTTTCCCCTCGTTATTTACCCCTACACTCTATTTCCTTTTAGTTTCTATTTCACAATATCTACTATATATACTAGAATTCGTTTACATCTTCATTTTCTCATAACAGAGAAAAGATAAATATTTACATATCTATGGCCTATTTATTTCACGTATGAGGATGTCCTGAAGGTATATCCATTGAGTATGAATGACTCAATCTTATCATTTTTAATGGCAGAGTAATACTCCATTCTATAAAAGAACCACATCTTTGACAAAGGAGCCAAAAATCCTCAAAGGAGGGAAGATAGGGGCTGAGGATTTAGCTCAGTGGTTCCGGCGCCTGTCTTGTAAGCACAAGGGCCTGAGTTCGATCCCTGGTAACCACATACAGTACTGGATGTGGAGACTCACACCCAGCAGCAACCAGTACCACATACCACAGTGCCGGGCGTGGTGGCTCACGCCTGTCATCCCAGCACTCGGGAGGCAGAGGCAGGAGGATTGCTGTGATGTGAGTTGGAGGCCGAGCTCAGGGCCAGCCTGAACCACAAAGCGAGACTCTGTCTCAAAAAAAAAAGGAGGAAAGATCGCCTCTTTAACAAATAGTGCTAGAAAAACTGGGCTCTAATCTGCTAAAGATTCAAGCTAGACCTATCACTTTCACAGTCTATCAAGCTAAAATAAAAATGGATAAGAGACCTAAATATGAAAAGGGTAGTTTAAAAGCTATAAGTTTAAGACTTAAAAAAAAAATCAATTTATGTGAATGGGCCTCGGTTTGATTCCCAGCAACATAAAAAGCAAAGGTTGCTCAGTGGTAACATTCATCAACTTTTTCAGATAATTTCATCTTCTGCAAAGCATGTGAGCTTCCTCTCGTGACCCCCAGTTTCCGGCTGAAGTTCCACACGGCTGGCTCCTCCCTCAGTCCTCACAGAGTTATCTGGAAGATCCTTTTGTGCCCATTTCCAGGATGCGAAGACTGAGCTTGAGAAAAGTGAGGCACCCTGCACACACCCATGTGGTTTGCTAGGGGATGGGGTGAGCCGTACACGACAGCCTAACTCCAGGGTTTAAAGGCTTCTCTCTTAGAGAACAAAACAACAGCATTGAAAGACATGACACGTTCAGCTTGATTTGAGGGAGGAGCCAAGATGAAAGTCGAGACCCTGATCCCTGCAACAACTTCGGCCCTTTGCTACTTCTCAGCTAGACATCGACTCCAGCAATAAAGTCAGGGACATCCAGATCTTGTTCTTATCAGCTCCGCTTCATCCTCTACCTCTCTGGGCTTTTCCTCCTGGGTAACAAAGCTAATGACATCATCACCTTGGATGGTTGTCAGCCTTAACCGAGATAATCTGTTTACAGTGCTTTGCGCAGAAATTCCAAAAGTGTTCCAATTAAATAATAGTTTTTCACCCTGGGTTATTGTCACAGTGTATGTGGTGGCAACCGGCACTCAGGAGTTGAAATCTCACTTGGGAATTGATTTCAATTTCCAGTTTGCAAGTTAAATTTAATGCCAAGCTCAAGTATAACCTTCAGCTATGCATTTATCCTAGAGTCTGTGTTATCATTATCGTGTTTTGTTTGTTTGTTTGTTTGTTTTGGTACTGGGGATTGAGCTGAGGACCTTGCATTTCACAGAACCAGTGAGCTAACCCTCCAGGGCCTGGGCTATTATTATTAATGAACTACTCACAGAAGATGCCAGAACAAGCCCTGAATTCTATACTGAACAATAAATTTCAAACAAACTGATGAAGCAGCTGATTTCTTTTAGAAAAAAGGAAGGGAAAAAAAAAAAAAAGAAAGGAAGGAAAATGGGGAAGGAGAGAGGGAGGCAGGAAAGCCAAGCAAGTCAGAGTGTATTTCCACAGAAAAAAAACAAAACCGCACAGATGGGGGTTAGGGTTAAAACTCCAGACAGCGCCACGGAACGGCAAGTATCACTTCAGCCCTGATATTACAGAAACAGGGCTGCAAAGAACCTCTTCCTTTTTTAATCAAATAATTACAAGAGCATTATGTCATGTGGTACAGGAAACCATGAAACTATTTTATTAGAGAAAACTAATTTAGAAAAATAGTACTTCTTTTAGCATTTAATGGTGCCACCATTTTTCTTGTATAAAAAAAAAGAGAGTGAAAACTTTCAGTTCTCTTTTGAGTTAATGGCTCACTTTTTTTTTTTTTTTTTTCCTAATCACAATGCTTGCCCAGCACATTTGAGGACTGGGCTTATTTCCCTAGTTCCACAAAAACATATAGATTTATAAATTAGATTATCTCCCTCCCCCCAAAGAATGTCCAGTATAGTGAAATCTTTAGTATCTGAAACACTTTCCATATAAATAACTCTCTCTACTCCAACTGTAAATAAATTCTGCCTTGCTCTCTCTCTTTCTCTCTCTCTCTGTCTCTGTCTCTCTGTCTCTCTCTCTCTCTCTCTCTCTCTCTCTCTCGCATGCCCTACCATACAACCACACTCCAACCATTTTTATTTTATTCCAAGACAGCAGCTCAATAAGCTGTCCATGCTGGCCTTTAACTTGCAATCCTCCTGCCTCAGCCTCCTGACTAGCTGGGATTACACTGACCTAACTCTCTCTGTGCACTGTGAAACCCACACCTCAGTGTGTCCTGCAGCTTCTGAGCATCATCACAGTCCCAGGCAGGCTCTGAGACACCTGCGCTGTTTCCGCATTTCTGTTGT
>PVIR01040215.1:0-13471 GCA_004026965.1 Petromus typicus | reverse complement strand
CAGCTCCAATAGGCACTTGGTTTCATAATCTATCGATGCCTCAGCTTCACTTGGGGCCAACTTGGGTTTGACCTGAAGCTTTCATGATCAACCAACACAGAAGGCCAAGAAATATTGATATAAAAAGAAAGAACAAAAATACGGAGCTGTATGGGGAAAACATATTTATTGGGTTCCTATGGAGCACACAGGAGGCCGTGGGGACAGACAGGGAAGGGAGACTCTGGACTCATCTGCTGGATTCTAGATGAGAGTCCAGTGGGCAGGTCAGCTGGTGTCTCACCAGCCACAGTGCTGAATGTGGGCCACGGAGGTCTGGTGCAGCTGCCCCAGACAGCTCTCATGGAGATGCCAGGTCAAGAGCAGGAAGAGGGGCAGCAGGCAGAGGTGCCACAGGAGGCAGGGCTACAGAGGAGGGCAGGGCAGGAGGGCTGGCAGCACCCCGAGGACTGGCATGAAGGCTGGCAGTACCCTGAGGACTGGCATGAAGGCTGGCAGCACCCCGAGGACTGGCACGAAGGCTGGCAGCACCCTGAGGACTGGCAGGAAGGGACCAGGCACAACGAGGGCCTGCAGCTCACGGGCACACACACGGAGGACTGGCAGGAGGGCTGGCAGCACCCTGAGGACTGGCAGGAGGGCACCACACACAGGACAGGCCTGCAGCTCACAGGCACACAGCAGGCAGCCTGGCAGGGGCTGCACACGCAGCAGGCCGGCTGGCAGCACGAGGAGCAGCTGGTGTGGCACATGGTGGCGAGGTGGCTGTGGCTGGGAGGAGTCGGGGATGTGTGCCGCCTCCTCTGTTGGCAGCATTTATAGCAGTGCCAGGAGTCTGGGCAGCAGGGTGTACGCTGCTGCCTTCCTGTTTGGTTTCCTGCTTTCCCAGTGTGCTTGTGTCTATGGATCTAAGGCCATAGCTCTGTGGCTAATTATACCCTCCCTGTGCTCCTGGCTCATGTAGAATCCTGTCTAATCACACTGTGTTCTTTCCATCTGGATTCAGGCTCCTTTTCTTTCCTGACTTACTTTTGTGAGATGCCAAAAACTCAAGATGCTGATGCCACATTTCCCTCCAGCTAAGATGGCAACCTTAAGACACATGCCTAGCCGACACTTGGTCCATGAGTCACAAAGGGTTGGCAGAGGGCAGAGGTGCCAGTCTAGTTCTGAGAGCTCAGGCCAGGTACACAGAGGAAGGGCACAGGGATTGTCCTTTCCAGGCCCAGGAGGAGGAAGTGTGTGATCCACAACAAAACATCTGGTAGTCTCCAAAACTACATCTTAAACTTGGAGGTGAAATAAGGACATTCTGTGACAAAAATCACCTTATATAATTCATGCACACCAAGCTATACTCCAAACATACACAAGATTCCAGACAGAGACCACCAAGCCAGGACAGCTGCAGAGCTTGAGGGAATGAATAGGCCAAGCAAAGTGAGTGGTTACAAAGTAAGGGTGAAATAAAGCATCAGTAACAGAAAAGGAACGCAGTGGCAGGATGAGTCCATCGGTTTCGGCTGCAATTCTGCATGTAAATGGCTGCAATTCCCAGACTGGGAGATGGGATCAGAAATAAAACCCAATGGTTTGTTTCATTTAAGAGACTCATCAATGCAAGACGAAATTCAGGAACTGAAAGACCAAGGAAGAAAATCTATATTCCATGAGCCAGGACCCATTAGCAAGAGGTGGTAACTGTTTTATTCTCACACAAAGAAATTGCTAAGCAGAAGAGGAAAGGAGGTCCGATGAGTCAGGCCAACCATTCACCAGGAAGAGATAACAATGGGAAATACACATGGGAGGTAAGCAGCAGCAGACTAGCCTTCTAAGTTTCAGGCACAGTCTGGAAAATAACAGCTTGGGGAGGAAATAAAGAGGCACGTGGATCCCCAGAATAATAAATCAGAAATAATCTGGAGGGAAAACTGGAGCCCAGAGAGAAACTGAAGAGCTGAGTACAACCCAGACAACGGAAGGAAAAATCCCTGGTTCTACTGGGTCTTGTTTCTGAGAAAGGAAGATCAAATCTATAGACTCACAATGGAAGCAGGTGATTCCAGAGGCCTGCGGGGAGAAACACCAGTGAGACAGGGCAGTAGATGCTGCATGCCTAGCAAGGGACTCCAGTCCATGCTCTGACATGTCCCCTGGAGAAAGGTCTCAGTTGGACACTGTTTTGGGGAGGGGCAAACTGAACCTGGAAATCAGGGCAGCTGTGGGTCGGTTCATCTCAGGGATCCCAGTGTTGAACTCCTACGGTGACTGGGTGAGGGCCAACGAGCTATCCACGGCCAGGGAGTGGAGGTGAGGCTAGACAGAGACTCGCAGAACAAGAGCCTCGCCCCTACAGCCAGAGACAGACTGAGCTGCATTTCCAGGGATTTGAAAGTCCCAGGACCTGCACCCACCCGAATCTTCCTCCTGGGGTGCTGGAGATCCCGTAGCACAGGTCTGAGCTCTGTGTCTTCCTCCTGTGTCTCCCAGAGAGAGCAGAGTCAGGCCCTGAACTGGACACGGCCACAAACTGGACACCCCGAAGACAGCCACAGGCTTCAAATCACACAGCAGTTTCCCTCTTCTTTTTCTTCTTGCATTCTCTCTCTCTCTCTCTCTCTCTCTCTCTCCCATTTGGGGCTTTTTCTTATTGTTTCTGTTTGTTTTCTGTGAATGTGAACATTATTTTAGCTTTTTTGTTTTCTTTGGTGTTTGTTTTTATTTCTTTCTTCTTTTCTTCTTTCTTATTCTTTACAAACATCCTAAGGCTTGAATAGTCTTCTTTTGTCCTTCAGCCTTGTTTCTAATCTATTTTCTTCCTTCATTTTTCTACTTTTTATTCCCCATTTAAAATTTTCTCGGGGGGCTGGGGATTTAGCTCAGTGGTTCCAGCCCCTGTCTTGCAAGTGCAAGGGCCCAGGTTCGATCCCCGGGTAACCATATACCATACTGGGTGTGGAGACCCACGCCCAGCAGCAACCAGTACCACATACCACAGTGCCGGGCGTGGTGGTTCACACCTGTAATCCCAGCACTCAGGAGGCAGAGGCAGGAGGATTGCTGAGATGTGAGTTTGAGGCTGAGCTTAGGGCCAGCCTGAACTACAAAGCGAGACCCTGTCTCAAAAATAAATAAATAAAATAAAATTTTCTCAGGCTGGGGTTTTAGCTCAGTGGTTCCAGTGCCTGCCTGGTAAGCACAAGATCCTGAGTTCAATCCCAGGTAACCACATACCACAGTGCCAGGCATGGTAGCTCATGCCTGTAATCCCAGCACTCAGGAGTCAGAGGTGGGAGGATTGCTGTGAGTTCAAGGATGGACTGGGCTACATAGTAGAGTTCAGGGCCAGCCTGAGCTACAAAAAGAGATCCTGTCTCAAAAAAATTGTCCCCTTAGGTAAGTGCACTCTATTAATATTTACTGTATATAATTTTCTGATTTGTCTTAGATTTTGTTATGTAACCATAAATCCTGCATCTGTTGCTAAGGGTGGCAAATGATCAGTTACCACAGTTTGTCATTTTGAGGTCTGTTTGATGCTACTGTTAGTCCAATTGTACTATTTACTCAAGGTGACATACTTGTCTTTAATCACTCTTCCCTGAATGACAATACCTAGATTGTCTGGGGTAACAGAAGATAGTGCAGTCCAGTACCAGCGAGCTGGGCACTAACCCACACAGGACAAAACTTTTCATCCCTAAAAAACAGAAGAGACAGGATACTGGGACAGATTCAAAGGCCAAAGTCAGCTACCCTTAGAAAACGTCTATAAAAGAAGTAAGTTCCTACAGAGGTCCACCATACTATAATAAATCAACTGATCATAAGGAGTTTATAATCCTCAAGGCAGAAAATACATAAATGAAAATTTACATGTACCGAGTATCAGTGTGCCAAAATAAAAAACTAACGCTACTGGACACAAAAGACTAAAAAACACCAATGCAATCATAACATATGACTTCAATAACCTATTTTCACAAATAGATCTACTAAACCAAAAATTAATAAAGAACTATCAGGGCCAGGGATTTAGCTCAGTGGTTCCGGCCCCTGTCTTGCAAGCGCAAAGACCCAGGTTCGATCCCTGGTAACCACATACCATACTGGGCGTGGAGACTCACCCCAGCAGCAACCAGTACCACATACCACAGTTCCGGGCATGGTGGCTTACGCCTGTCATCCCAGCACTCGGGAGGCAGAGGCAGGAGGATTGCTGTGATGTGAATTTAAGGCTGAGCTCAGGGTCAGCCTGAACTACAAAGTGAGACCCTGTCTCAAAAAAATAAATAAATAAATAAATAAATAAAATAAAAATAAAGAACTATCAGAGCTGACACACAGCTTTGAACAAATGGACTCAATGGAAAACTACAGTTGATTCCACCCAA
The DNA here is from genome assembly GCA_004026965.1 of Petromus typicus. Taxonomy (NCBI): domain Eukaryota; kingdom Metazoa; phylum Chordata; class Mammalia; order Rodentia; family Petromuridae; genus Petromus; species Petromus typicus. The sequence continues at coordinate 9,074 of PVIR01040215.1, read as the reverse complement.
CATCTCCAAAACACACATTCTTCTCAGCAACTCCAATAAACGTTTTATTCCTCAATCTTTGTGTATCTCAGTTTCTCCTAAGGGTTGACTGGGGTTTCCACTGAAATCTTTCATCATCACCCTCGCCTGACACCCAGAAACATGGACATCAAAAGCAGAGGAGGAGAACAGAGTTGCACTGGAGAGAGGATTTATTGGGGGTGATAGCATGCTCAGGACAGGAACAGCCATTGGGCGGGGAGAGGGGAAAGAGCATTGACCCAGGGTCCAGCTGGCAGCTCAGCAGACTTCGCACCAGCCACAGTGCTGAACGTGGGCCATGGAGGTCTGGTGCAGCTGCCCCATACAGCTCTCATGGAGATGCCAGGTCAACAGCAGGAAGAGGGGCAGCAGGTAGAGGTGCCACAGGAGGCAGGGCTACAGAGGAGGGCAGGACATGAAGGCTGGCAGCACCCCGAGGACTGGCACGAAGGCTGGCAGCACCCTGAGGACTGGCAAGAAGGGACCAGGCACAACGAGGGCCTGCAGCTCACGGGAACACACACAGAGGACTGGCAGGAGGGCTGGCAGCACCCTGAGGACTGGCAGGAGGGCACCACACACAGGACAGGCCTGCAGCTCACAGGCACACAGCAGGCAGCCTGGCAGGGGCTGCACACGCAGCAGGCCGGCTGGCAGCACGAGGAGCAGCTGGTGTGGCACATGGTGGCTGAGGTGGCTGTGGCTGGGAGGAGTCGGGGATGTGTGCAGCCTCCTCCGTGGGCAGCATTTATACTGGTGCCAGGAGTCTGGGCAGCAGGGCGCACGCTGCTGCCTTCCTGTCTTCCTGGCTCGCTTCCTCTGGCCTGTTTCCAGCTTGTGTGGTACGTCTGCTTCTGTTTTGACTTAGCCTCAGAGTACTGACCATGTCAACTTCTCCATGTCTTCTCTACCTCTTCCCTTCCCTCCTCTTCCAGGCTCCCACAGGGCAGGAAAGGACCATCCCAAGACGGGCTGTGGCCAAGCTGCCCTGCACAGCTGATTGTGTCTGTCTCAGCCCAGGAAACCCCATGCCAGTGTGGGCTCTGTGTTGTGAGTCTGTTGTTTCCTGCGGTAGTCCCACATGCACAGGGATGGACCTGCCCCGTCCTGGGAGCCACACTCCTAGGCCAGGTCCTAAACGTCTTAATGAGCGAGCAAGTAAGCTCAGCTTCCCTCTGGCATCATGCTTTTCAGGGCCACCACACTGCACAGAGATTAGGGTCCCACTGACCTTAAATACAAGCAGTGCAGCATGAGAGGACCTCTGGGAACAGTCACGAATGGGCTTGGACTACACACCAACACAGGAAGCTGATAGTCCTGAAGCAGGGAAACATATGAAGAAATAATGGACACAACTTCCCAAATTCCACTGCAAAACACACACATGAGAGATCCCATAACTCAGCACAGGAAGGAAGGAAGGAAGGAAGTGTGGATGGATGGGAAGAAAGAAAGAAAGAAAGAGAGAGAGAGAAAGAGAGAAAGAGAAAGAGAGAGAAAGAGAGAAAGAAAGAAGAAAGGAAGGAAGGAAGGAAGGAAGAAAGAAAGAAAAGAAAGAAGAGACTCTGCCAGACACATCAGAGTCATTATTCTAGAAATTCAGCAAAAGAACAGAATCTTGAAAATGGTTAGAGAAAAAGGATGAAGCATTTATGAAGGAAAAGCCACTAGAATTACAGCAGAATTAAAGGCCAAGAGTTTTCAGTGATGAGTTGAAGACTTTAAAGAAAGAATTTTTTTTTTTTTTTTTTTTTTTTTTTTAGGTTTTTTTGAGACAGGGTCTCGCTTTGTGGTTCAGGCTGGCCCTAAGCTCAGCCTCAAACTCACATCACAATCCTCCTGCCTCTGCCTCCCGAGTGCTGGGATTACAGGCGTGAGCCACCACACCCGGCACTATGGTATGTGGTACTGGTTGCTGCTGGGTGTGGGTCTCCACACCCAGTATTGTTATGTGGTTACCGGGGAATCGAACCTGGGCCCTTGCGCTTGCAAGACAGGCGCCGGAATCACTGAGCTAACTCCCCGGCCCCGAAAGAAACAATTTTCAAATAGACTCATATATCCTATAAAACTATCTTTCAAAATTGATAGAGAAATAAAGTATTTTCACAATAAACAGCACTTAAGAAATTAAGAACTACCAAATGAGCTCTGCAAATGATACTGAAGGGTATCCTCAGGAGAGACAATGACGCCAACAGTGACAAAAGCCCTGATGGAATGAGCACACCAGGCAGGATGGTGAGATAGGGAGAGGGAATGATAGGGAATCAGCAGCAGGAAAATGAGGCAGTGACAAGAATAAGTTGGTACCTGTCAATAATAACACACTTTATGAATGGTCTGAAATCCCCAGTGAAAAGACAAGGACAGGGAGAATGAATTGGGACAAGATCTAACAGTATGCTATATACAAGAAATGCATGTAACTCAAAAAGAAACCTATGATTAAAAATCAAAAGAAGAAAAACAATTTTCCATGCAACAGAAAACTAGGTACACCAGTATAGCTATGCTATATAATATAGTTTTGCTCTACTCATGCAAAGTGGACTTCCAACTAAAGCTCATCAGAAGAGGCAGAGACACTACATATTGGACACTATTATCTGGATGACCCAGCTGGAAGAGACTATTAACCTATATGCCCTGAACAACAGTACATGTAACTTCATGAAAACAGCACTACTGGAGCAATAGACACAATCACAGTGGGGACCGCACTGCTATCACAAATAGATCAAGCAGACAATGAAATATCTGAGTTGAGTAAAACTTCTGAGTAACTATACTTCTTACATATCTACAAAGTGCTTCAGCCAACAACAGAATATACATTTTCTCAGCCCACAAGGCTTTTTCTCAAAAACAAACCACAAACAAGCCAACAAAGCAAGTTTAAGAACATTTAAAAGAATTGATATTATACCATGCATATTGTCAGATCATAGCATGATAAGAATAGAAATCAACTACAAAAGAAAACATAGAAACTAAATAAAGCATAGAAACAAAACAATATATCTTAAACAATGAGTTATTGATGAAGTCAAGGAAAATGTAAAATAGTTTCTGGAACTAGACAATAATGCCAGTACAGCACATCAAAACATCTGGGCCACAACAAAAGCAGCACCAAGAAGAAAGGTTAGAGCATGTGGTGCCCGCATCACTGGCTCGAGTCAACAACCTCGGGGTGTAGTACAAGACCTCCAAACCCACATCAAGGACAAGGAAAGGAATTCAAAACTCAGCAGACACCAGTGAAATTGAAACAACAATGAAAGAAATACAGAGTTTGTTCCTCCAAAGAATAAACAATACAGACAAATTCTTAATTAATCTAATAAATAAAATCGACAAAAGTCCCAAATCCATGTGAATAGAAATGATAAAGGTGAAATTACAGTGGACGCTGCCAAAAAACAAACCCAAAACTGTTAACAAGTACATGGTTAATTGTACACCAATAAATTAGAGACTCTAGAAGAAATGGATAGATTCCTGGATAAATAAGAGCTTCCAAAACTGAGCAAAGAGGATTTCAGAATCTTGAATGATCCCAATAACAGGCAACAAAATAAAAGCAGAAAAAAACCTATCCCCCCCAAAACACCCAGTCCAGACGGATCCCAGGCTGAATCCCAGAAACACTCGAGGGAAGACCTAACACCACAACTTCTCAAGCTCTACGATGAAGTCAGAAGGAAAGGGGCCACCAAAGTCTTTGGTGGAAGCTACTCTAAAGCCAGAGAAGTATCCAACCAATAGAGAGAACTATAGATAAAATTTTTGATGAATATAGATGCAAATGCCCTCAATAAGATAAACTTGGAAAGAGAATTCAACAAATAATCAAAAAGATCCAGGATCCTGACCTAGTAGACCTCACCTGAGGGTTACAAGTTTGGCCAACACACATGGTTCAACAAGTAGAAGCAAGAACAAAAACCACAGGGTCCTCTCAGCGGGCACAGAAAACAGAGACAAACTTTTCACAAACGGGAAAGGGATGCAGAGACGGAAGGAAGGGGAAGGCAGGGGATAAAAAACAAGTTAAGATGTACAGGCACTGAATCCACCAAGGGACATCCACATGTTGTACTAAGAAAAGTAGATAAGAACATTGCGCAAACAAAGCAAAAAGGACCCAGGCACACAAAGCCTCGTCTGAAGCTTCAGTGACCCGTGCAGGCTTTGCGCAAGTGCTTAATTGTGCCTCAGGCTCCTCATCTGCAAAGACAGCAGCACTGAGCTCAGGAAGTTGTGAGAGTTATGTGTTAACATTTACACATGTGAGCAGGACAGTGGCTGGCGCCAAGCAGGTCTTGCTGTTACCTAATGAAGCAAATGCAGAGAGTTCCCAGGCCAGTCACTGAGCTCTGGATGTGGGTCAGAATTTTCATCTCCCATAAAAGAGGTAGAAAATAAGAATCAGATACCCCACTGAGGGTCAAGGAGTCAGAAGGAGACTATGGAAGGAGCTCAGAAAGTGATCAAACAGGGATAGGGCGGGCTACGACCATCGGATCCATCCGAGGGACAAGGCACCATTCCCATCCTTGTATTAGGGACGCAGGACTCCAACCTCAAGGGAGTTTACAAGCTGAGTAAAAGTCACAGGCCCGGATGAGCGTCTCCGGGGGACTCCTGGCAAAACAGAGAAGGGCTTGGGTTGAGATGACACCCACAGACTTGAGTGGTATATAAGCGCTGCACACCCTCAGTCATGCACACAACTACACTCACACACTCCAAACACTCACCTCCCAGATAACTGCCATGGCCACCTCTACCATGCCCGTCTGTTCCAGCTCCTGCACTGAGCCCTGGCAGGTGGACAACTGCCCAGAGAGCTGCTGCGAGCCCCCCTGCTGTGCCCCCAGCTGCTGCCAGCCCAGCTGCTGCCAGCCCAGCTGCTGCCAGCCCAGCTGTTGCGCCCCGGGCCCCTGCCTGAGCCTCATCTGCACCCCATGCTGCCAGTCAGGCTGCACCAGCTCCTGCTCGCCCACGTGCTGCCAGGAGTCTGGCTGCCAGACGGCTTGCTGCTCGTCCTGCTGCCAGCCATCCTGCTGTGTGCCCGCCTGCTGCACGCCTGTGTGCTGCAAGCCTGTCTGCTGCACACCTGCCTGCTGCACACCCGTGTGCTGCAAGCCTGTCTGCTGCACCCCCGTCTGCTGCACCCCTATCTGCTCCGGGGCCTCCTCCTGCTGCTGCCAGCAGTCTAGCTGCCAACCATCTTGCTGTTCTTGCTCCCCCTGCCAGCCATCCTGCTGCGTGCCCGTCTGCTGCAAGCCCGTCTGCTGCACGCCCTCCTGCTCCGTGTCCCTGCTGTGCAGACCCACCTGCTGTGTGCCCACCTCCTCCTGCTGCACATCCTCCTGCCAGCCCAGCTGCTGCTGCCCGTCCTCTTGTGTGTCCCTGCTCTGTCACCCCACCTGCCCCCGCGCTGCGTGCTGCGGCCTCTCCCTGGGCCAGAAATCCTGCTGCTGACCGGCCTGGTCTCCTATGGCTGGCAGGCACAGGTTCCCTTTCAAGGTTTCTAAGTTGTGGCAAATGTGAATAAAGCTGCTAGATGAATTTGTGTGTGGATTTCTGTGTAGATATGAGTTTTTAGCTCCTTCAGGGAGATACGAACAGTGTGATGCTGGATCCTAAGAACGTGTTTTCTTTTCTAAGGCACCACCAAACTGCCTTGAAAGTGGCTGCAGTGTTTTGCGTTTCCTCTGGCTTTGGTGAGGGCTACTGTTGCTCTGTCCTGACTCCTTCTGTGCTGAAGGTGTTCTGGATGTCTGCGTGTTGATGGTGAGCAGAGGCTGCTCGGACTTCAGCCCTTGGTGTTCTTAGCTGTGAGCCACGGTTCTGTCCACGTGCTGATTTGCCATTTGTAGATCTGCCGCGGTCTCTCTTGAGCTTTCTTTCCCATTTTAGTTGGGTCATTTGTTTCCTTATTAAAGAGTCTTTATGTATTATGTGTACTAACTTTATTAAGAAACATATTTTATAAAGACTTTTTCTTACTCCATGTGTCTCTTCTCACCTCCTCCCTTTCCTATATCAATTTCAAATTATGCTAGAAAAGAACCCATAGGTCTAGATTGCCCACCGGTGAATTCTGCCAAAACATTTAAGGAAGAAAAGCGTGGTAGTTCTACACAATCCCATTCAGAAAGCAGAAGGCAGAAAACGTGACCACTCGTTAACGTTATCAGCCACGTGTGGGAGTCCGGGTCCCAGATGGCCCATGGAAAGGAAGTAACAGACCAATATCCCCAAAACGACTAGACACCCACATATTAGCAAAGCAAATGCAGGCATGTAAAGGGGATGTGACTGGCTGGGCCTCTGTGGGATGTGAAGGCACCTCAGAAACGAGCTCCAGAGGACACGGTGATCACCGAGCACTCACTGTGGTAACAGGCTGAGGGAAAGTGTGTGACCACGTCACTGGACACACAGGGAGTTCACAGATGTCACCGAGTCTTCCTTCTCACAGATGCCATCTGTGAGCAGGACATGGGTGAGGTTCACCCCTCAGCCCACCAGGCACGCAGGGGAATGCCCTTACTGTCAGTGGCCAGGGCCGAGCACTCCCTTTCTGACAAGGAGACACATGGACACACATGTTGCGGAGGAACAGCAGTGCCATCTCTGCCACCGCAGAACATAGGCTCGTCCCCATGGACACCAGAGTCACAGGCTGAGGGCCACAAGCTTAAAACAACAGAAGTGCAAATCCAGCTGCATGGTAGACTTGTCAATAAACAGGGGGACGTCAATAGTGCCATTCACCGTGGGGCTCACACCAAATGAGAATGATGGTGTGACCATGATCTCACAGGACACAGAGCACAGGGAACCACTGGGAAAGAACTGAAGGAGATCAAGCAGCACATAACACACCGCCCCAGGTGGGACACCATGCTGCTGTCACCTGCAGCTCCTCAGGTCCACCTCCAGGTCTGGCCAGCCCCACTCACACTCCCAACGGAGTTTTTGTTGATGCTGATGAGCTGGTTCAAAATGTCCTTCCCAGGCAGATGAACTGAAAAGAACTGGTCAGAGAGTCAAAGGTGTAGACTCGACTTTCTGATTTCAAGGTTTCCTAGAAATCCACAGGAAGGAGGTCCGGTAGCATGGGCAGCAAAGAGGCATGATCAGGAGAGAAGGGGGCAGCAGACGAAGGGAACTGAAGGAGACGGGGAGCATGTTAAATACCTGGGTGTCTCGGAAGAGAAGAAAAATGAACTTCAACTAGTGTCTCACAAGTCATGATTGATCGAGGACTCAGTGGAAATGGGGAATGTTTATGTGAGGAGATCGCTGCGCCCTGTGTTGGGCGAGCTCTGGAATCCACACCGAAGCCAGGCTTGTGAGGGAAAGAGCTGACACACTGGACCCAGAGTTAATCTCTTTGGCTCTGGGAGACCCGGAGGCCATGAGCTCCACACACTGCTGCTGGAGTGTGAGGGGCGCTGCCACTTTGCTGAAGGCCGGCCACTTTGTCCTGGGCCTGACACTGACCAGTGGCCTGATCAGGCTTCCTGGGGTTACTCCAGGAGAGAGAACTCCATGTCCTGAGAATCTGCACAGCACGAAGCTCCTCATAGCCCGCTCAGAGGTCAGATCACCGACGGACCATGGGAGCCCCCGCTGCCCCTGGACATGAGAGCTCTGGGCACCCTCGCTGGGGAAACTGTGCTGGCTGAGTGAGCCAAGCCGAGTCCCAGAGGCGAGGTGTGGTCCTGTCCCACTTGAGAATCTGCACAGAGCACCTGGTGTCCGCATTGTTGGGAGCCATTTCCTACAGTGTCATGGCTGCCCATGCAGGAGAGAAAAAGTTGGCCTGATTTCTGGATCAGAGCCCAACATTATCTACTTTCCTCAAGGATAATTACTGTCTTTCCCACATTAAACTAAAAACCTTTATATACCATCATACCAGATTAAACTAAGAACCTTTACACACCCCAATACCAGATTAAACTAAGAACCTTCACACACCCTCGTGCCAGATTAAATTAAGAATATTGTCAGCGCACCCCACCCACCAGTTCTTTCACTAACTTTTTTCTTTTCTGTACACGTGAACGAAGCTAGTTTGCTCAAGGGTGGTACTTAAGAAATGTATAAAAGAAGGCTGTTAAATAAACGTGGCGTTCATTCGGTACTGACTAATGAGCCCTTCCAAGTCCCACTGTCTTATCTTTACTTATTTCTCATCCTAGCCCCTCGGCTCAGTCACCCCATTGCTCTGCCTGGTTGACATCGCCATACCCAGCGGTGAGACCCCAGAACTGCATCTCTAGAACAGTCACAGCTGAGGAGCATTCTGGGTACCCAGAACACTTTCCCCCATGCACACTGACGCAGGCCACAGCGCCGTGTGGGTGGCGTGCCCCACTTCGGGCTGGGGTCTGGGCACCACCTGCACGCTGCCCTCCGTGCTGCAGCACAGATGGTCAGATACTCACTTTGTGTCCTGATTGCTCTTGGGCTCTCAAATGCCTGGAAAGCCAGTTGGGGATACAACCTCACCCTTGTGGACATGGTGGTCACTTCCAAAGAAACAGCAATAAATGCTCAGAGCCGTCAGCACCCATGAGCTCAGAGACCAGCTGAAAATGAAGCGCAGCGGCACAGTTGGTGCTCCAGTTATCCTTGGTGTCCAGCACAAGCTGGCATCGGGTGGGGACGGCTGGCCATGGCAGTGATCGGCACCTGGCTGTGTGGACTCTTGGCATCCAGTGTTCCCTGGTGTCATCTGGTGGCTCAGGACTGCTGGCCACTGCACTGCCAGCTCAGGAGTCCAGCTGAGTGGAGGAAAAGCCCCTGGCTGGCTGACCACCACCCAGCCAGGGGGAAGGGCCAGGTCATCTTGTTACCAGCTCTGGGAGCGCCAGGGCCCACAGGTTGCTTGCTCCTCCTGGGGAAGCTAGGAGCCTTCGCAGGAAGTTCACTCAATGTGTTTGTGCTATCTGGTGTTTTTCTCTTCTTCTGTGACTCGATTTCCATTTTGTGGGAAGCTTTCAGGGTTGTTTGCAGTCACA
>PVIR01040214.1:0-13475 GCA_004026965.1 Petromus typicus | reverse complement strand
AATGGATAACCAGTTGTCAGCTATATTGTTAAAGAAAACATTTAGTGGTGAAAAGGTACATTCTTTTTCTCTCTACCTGGACAGTGACAGTAAAGCAGTATGTGTGAAACAGAATAACCAGAGGAAAGTGCAGAATTCAAAATACCTAAGATAATAAAAGTAATCCTGAAGAGGATGAGCTCTGAGATCCTGCATAAAGGGAAATGAAAACTGTGTGAGAAAAGACATAGAGATGATGATTATCTGAAAATGACAAGTGAGTATTAATTTTTAATGATGTGCTTGGGAGGTAGTTTCAGAATAAAAATATTCAGTATTACTCTTCTCCATGTTAAAAAAAGGTAAGTTAAAATGGAAAAGTGCCTAATAAGTTAATGGGCATTGCAAGTATATGTGAAAAGATTGTGTAGTAAGGGAAGAAATACAAGTTTATCTTCTTCTTCAAGAAAATTTTATTACGGGAGTTATACATGGAAAATATAACATTGCATTTCTTTTGGTTTTTAAAATGAAAAGCCATTGAAGGAAAAAGATATTAGTATGTGAGACATTGTGGAAATAAAAATAAAAATAAAAAATGTCCTTGAACAGGAATCATAAGTCCAAAAATGTACTGCTACAAGTTTATACACCCATTGCCCCAGGTCCGTCGTGTGTGTGTGTGTGTGTGTGTGTGTGTGTGTGTGTGTGTGTGTGTGTGTATGTCTGTGTCTGTGTGTGTTTTGGAGCACTGAATCCAGGACCTTCATATTGGTCTACATCTTCAACCCATTTCATCTTTTATTTGTGACAGTCTTTTGTTAAGTCACTACATTGTTCATATGAAGGTTCAAACTTGCCCCTTTCTTATGTCAGCCTTTCAGGGTGTAAAAATACAGACAATATTCTTGATGGTATCAGCTCATTGTATTGGGATAGGAAACTGATTTCAGTGGAATTGGAGATAATAATTAAAAGATGTAGACAAAAAAAAATTATATTTTGGGGTCTTTGTTTCCCTTTATTGAATGTTGGTATGTTTTAAGTATATATTATACTCACTTTCGTCATTAAAGATTTGCTCATTTTGCCTCAAAAGAGAGTTGCCACCTATACAGCATTTGGGAGAAATGTTTAGTTTTATAACTTGAATGGGACACACTTAGATAAGGGCTTACATATAGTGTGACTCTCCACACATGAATCTCAGTGGGAAGGACTAACCTGAGTGTATGGACTTTGATGCCTTTATTAGCTTCAGTTCACATAATTCTAAACTTCCCAAATGGCAGTCCTTGGAGACTTGGTTGTAGTGTAGAAATTCCAATAGATTTTATTTGGTAACAAGGTTCACTATCCCAAGCAGGTAACACAAAGGTCAGCAGAATCCTGAATGTAAGTGCCATCACAGTACAGGATGTAAGGGAAGACTGAAGCCACAGAAAGAATTATAAGGTTGAGACTGAGTAAGCCAATGACAGAGCCAGGGAAGAATAACCAAAAAAAGGGAAATATCAGGAGGACAAGAGCACTATTACACTGGACAGATGATTAATGGGATAAAAAAAAAGAGATTTTGAGAAGAGACTTCTTAAGATGCCTGTTAGTATTGTATTGCCGATAATAATAAAAAAATAAAGGAAAATGCAACCAGCCCATCCAAGCAGGATGGCATGGACCCCAAACTTCAAGAAGGGATTCAAGAATCATCTTGCCATGTAAAGAACAAAGATATTCTGAGGTGCATGAAGAATGTAACAGAGATACAGAATGAGGAATAGAAAAAAGTATGTAAGAATACTAGCTACAACCATGCAAACACTTATTTTAAAAATCAAGATTATAGACTGGGTCTGATGGTGCATGTCTGTTACTCCCGCACTCAGGAGGCAGAGGCAGGAGGACTGTCATGAGTTTGAGGCCAGTTTGGGATACCTAGTACAAGGACAGTCTGAACTACATAATAAGATCCTATCTCAAAAGGAAAAAAAATAGACAGATATAATTGTATTTGCAGTATTTTGTTAATACGCTTATACATATGTATGCATATATCATATATCTGTTTTTTTTCCTTTGCAGCATACTGCTGATAGATAATATTGATTCTTGAGTCTTGTTAAGTTAATATTATAATGTGTAAGCTTTGAAATACTAGAAGACAAAAAAGTATCACCCACTAAAATACCAGCTTCTTCTATTTTGGGGAAAGAATTAGTATATTTTCATTTGGATAGAGGTCAGATTTATCACAAAAAAGTTAGGCATATAACTTGCTTTTCATTTGGATACTCATCATGGTTTAAGAAGCTCTGTCTGGCTGTCAATGGACCAGGGATAGATTGTGATTATGAATTTGAGATGTTAATGTCAGTGGATTAATATGCACTTATGAGAAGCATGAGCTGCAGTTCTAGTTATGTTGGCAGCCATGGCAAATTGGCTCGTATCCCAGATGGAATAATAAGGAAAAGAAGAGAGAAGTCTACCTTGTTCTTCTGCAGAGTGGCTCCAGTCCTGTCCACTGCTTTTGGACATTCCTCTGCATCTCCTCAGGCTTCCCACACAGGGTCTGGCTTCCCAACACAGAGCAGTAGGCAGAAAAACATCTAAATACAGTCCTGTTGTCTTTTTCATTTTGCATGCTGGCAGTAATGGATCTCAGGGTCTTCACATTCAGGAACAGCCCAGACTTTTAATATTATTAATTTTCTTTTGAGACAGGGTCTGACTAAGTCACTAAGTTGTATAAGCTAGGCTCCAACTTGTGATCCTCCTTCGTCAATGATTCGGAGAGCTGGGATTATGGAGATGTACCATGACACTCACTTCACACAGCTACATTTATCGATCCTGATACAGTCAGCTTTCCATGGAATAATGGAAGCTATTATGAATACTAGTTGTTTCATGTTGGACAATCCACGGTTTTCTTGGCCTCCATTTCATATATGTTGCACTCATAAAATTCCTGAAAAATATAATATCTATTATTTTGCTAGATATTGACTAAATATATAAACTTTCCAATATTCTTGAGAGATAAGTAAGTATTATTTTATATATTAAAGGTGCAAAAATAAATAAAAACTGCTGCTTAAATTTCATGCTTTATGTGGTTCATGCAGTGTAGTAAATATGAAAAGACTTTAATTCATTTCAATAATAATATCAAATCTTAAAACTGCCTAACTTGCAAATATATCCAGAAAATTTGGATCCTAAAATACTTTTAGAATAAGCAAGGTCGTTTAATAGTAAAAGCAAACGTTGGCAGTGCTACAAACTTAATTTGAAAAGGATTTTCCTGCTTAAAGTATAAGAGCTTTCTTTTATTCATTTTAAATTTCATATAGTTAGTTATGATTGGGGGAGTGAATTAACATATAAGAAAGATTCACATCAGTGTTTTTGGAGAGACTTTTGTGTTGCTTTATTATGTCTAAAAGAGTAATAAAATCTTGAGTATATTTTGATAAAAGGAAAGAAATCTAAACTATGTAATTTTACAAAAAATTTAATTGCTGATTGCCAGCAGCATTTTTATGATACATTCAGTTTTTTACTTCATGCCTTTTGTCTAATTTAATGGATTCTGTTAAGGTTTCAGGAACTAATCTCAAAATTTAATAAGTTGCTTCCTTTTCATCAGTGAATAATTTGGGGAAATACGTTTAGTATGTTTATTTAGGAGTTTTTTGAAAATGCTAAAGCAATGCCTGATTTAAAATATTGAATAAGATACTCTGAAGATCACATCAATTTAAACTATTAATCTTTTATAAATGTTCCATCTCAGAATATTTTGCATCAAGCCAGCTTAAACAACAAAGCATTTTTTTCATGTAAAATTCAGAATTGTAGTTATAAGGACTCAATTCAGAATTAAGCAAATCTAAAGAGTTAGAATGTAGTCGATGGAGAGCTTTTTTGTAAGACCTCAATTCATTTTTTTTTTTACTTTGAATATGCTTTTTAAAAACTGTTCTGCTTTACACAAATGTGGAATAAAAGTAAAGAATATTTGGAAGAGAAGAAAAAAATGAGTAGATTGTTTACAGTTATTATCTTAATGCAGAGCATATAAAAAACACACATAGAGATAGGGACTGTTTGATTATTATACAAGACATTTACCAAAGAAAAGACAGTGTTTTCAATGAATACTATTGCTAAATTGGACGTGTATATCCAAAAACAAACTAAAATTATTTGTATGTGTATTTCTCTGTATTTGTGGATAGATGAATGTACATTACTATTTTCATGATTCTTTGAAAATTATGATTACTTCAAAATAGCCAAAATACAAAGTAATAAAAAGAATAATAAAATATATGGAGAGATTTTAATAAATTTGAAGCAGATTGCATGAAATTGTACACAAACTGGTCTTTAATTTTTAAAAAAAGTGAAATAGCTGACTGTCAGACAAATAAGGAATAATTTAATAAACAATATAGGAAGAAAAGAGATAATTATAAAACATAAATTATAAGGAAAATTCTTTGAAAAATCATGCCTACTTTATATGCAAAATATTTTTTTAAAATAATAGCGTGAGAATCTGGGGAAAAAAATGAATCCCTTTGAATTTTTGGTGAGAACATAAACTAATACATTTATTGTGGACTTCAGTATGGTAATTTCTCAAGAAACTGAACTTTGAAATTCCCTTTACCTAGCTATTCTTCTAGATATCTCCCCCAAAAGGTTCAGGACATTATATTACACTGATGCATGCATATATCCATGCTTATAGCAGCACAAATCATAGGAGCTAGATATTAGAAATGGACTCTATCAAGAGATAAAAGGATAGAGTGACTGTAGTATTTATATACAGTGGAGTACTACTCTGTCATAAGAATGAAGATATATTATGTAGTAGTGTAAATTGCCAGTAAGAAATGTGATCATAATGTATGCATAAAAATGTACCAATAAATTCAATTTATTAAAAAATAAAGAACAAAATAATAAAAACTGACATTTGTAGAAAACGGTACATCTTGAGACAATGTTATGTGAAATAAATTAGTCACACAAATTTAAATACCACATGATTTTTCTTACATGAGAAATTCAAATATAAGTAAATAGTAAATAACAATAGATAATAAGAAAGAGGTGCAAGGAGATGAAAAGAGGGGTTGGGAAAGTAGATGAAAAATGAATTAAAATGAGTTCTGTACATGTACCAACTCTTCGGAGGAAGTTCCTCATTGTATATTGTCAACATGTACTAGTAAAAAAATAGAAATTGAAAAAAGGAAAAAAATCTTTACAAATATAAGTTGAGATGTGAAAATAAAATCTACACAAACAAAATGAACCATGACATATATTTCACATGGAATTTTCACAAATAGGAATGGAAATAAAGTTGTCTTCTACACATATTATTGAAACTAGTGTGGTGAGCAGTCCATCCAGTGCTGTCATTGTGCTGTGGTGTACTTGAAAACCCAAAGTGGAAAAGGCATATGAAACAGAAGCACTTAGATGCAAAGATATGGATTCAGAAGAACAAAAACAAAGTCCTACAACATAAACTACCTACATGTGGAAACGAAATTCAAGAGGAAGACATTTTCTCAGCAATATAAGAATTATTTATACATTACAATTAGTACTGAGACATAAATAAGAATTTAGGATAACGAGATACAAAATAATTTAAGCACCTAAGGAGAAAAATAAATTAACAAGAAAAAAGTAATTTCATTAAATTTACTATTAGCAGATTTATGTTTACAAAGACCATCCTTACTAAGAACATGTTAAATTCAAGAAAATAGATAAACAAGAAAGAACATAATTATCCTTGGGAAGTTTTGGATTGCTATACCAAGCTTGTTCAACCCACAGCCTGTGACCTCTATTCATTGCTCAACAGCTAGTAGTGTCGGGCCCCGCAAAATCATAAATTTGGAAATTTTGTTTTGGTTTTGGTTTCGAGCAATACTTTTCATGATTTCGTGGCACAGTGCCCCAGAACAAAATGGGGTGGTGGAGGGTGCTGGGCAGTGCTAATTCAGTGCCTCCACTGCCACACATCCTCATTCCCTTGAAACCTGCATAGGTCAGGTGGACTTTGGTGAGTTGGCAAGTGAGAACCAGATATTTTTCTTTGTTAAATCTGAATACCAAGTCTATTAAACTAGATACTGATGCATTGGTTTCATACAGGTCAAATTTCTCACTAGTTTTATGTTCAGTTTCTCATAGTTTTAAGTGGTACAAATTAAATATTTTAAAAGAAGTTCTGTTACTTATTTATATGATATGTTCTATGTTGCCAAAGACAGAACATCTTCATTCAGTGTGTCTCAGAATATTTAAATATGGGATCTATGATTTAAAGTCAGGAAAATATAAAGAAAGTTTTCTTATGTTCTGAGTAAGAACTAGTGGAGTAAAACAAGGCAAATCATAAGAATTAGAAATTGTGGGCCGGGGAGTTAGCTCAGTGGTTCCGGCACCTGTCTCGCAAGCGCAAGGATCCAGGTTCGATCCCCGATAACCACATACCATACTGGGTGTGGAGACTCATGCCCAGCAGCAACCAGTATCAAATACCACAGTGCCAGGCATGGTGGCTCGCGCCTGTAATCTCAGCACTCGGGAGGCGGAGGCAGGAGGATTTCTGTGATGTGAGTTTGAGGCTGAGCTCAGGGCCAGCCTGAACCACAAAGCAGGACCCTGTCTCAAAAAACCTAAAAAAAAAAAAAAGAATTAGAAATTGAGAAATCTATCTTTACACAGATGCTAAAAGTATAGTAAAATTTTTGTTTCTATTATTTTGTTTTTGGCTTAATGTTTATGCATCTTGAGTAATACGTAAGAGTATATATTTATGGGTTACAATGTGATGTTTTAATCAGTGTTCTAAGTATGATGACTGTCACAGTCATTTTCATGCCTGTCCTCTTACATTTTTAATATTACTTTATGTTAAAACATATTCAGAATATTAATTTCTATCTTGAAAATAACAACTTGTCATTGCTGACTATATTTGATTTATAATGAACACTGTAAACACTTTGTTCCTATAACCACAACACTGTAACTGTTTACTTAGGTCTTTCCATTTCCAGTGCACTCCACAACCCCAGCTTCTGAAAACCGATAGTCTACTTGCACCTATGAGCTCTCCATATAAGAGTGAGAGCATGAGAACAGAAAGTATTTGTCTTTCTGTCCTAGGTGCATTTTACTACTGTAAATTTTAGTGAATATATCTGTTTCAGAGATCTTTTGTGTATGCAAACCCTAGTGATATATAATCTCAAAAAACAGACTTGTAGTGTTTACTTTGATTAAAGGGGAGAGGCAGCCATAACATCTTGTCCAATGAATAAGTGAATAAATTACATTTGGCAGAGAAATTTGCATTCTGAGATTTTCTATCCTTAAAAAAACTACTGTGCTACTTCTTTATATCTTTTTTTAATGCTTTCACTTTAGGCCAAAACTTATCTTGTGAAATTCAATATAAGCAATATCTTTCCACAGTCAGTTCTTAACTCTTATCCTGGAGAATGTAAATTATTTTGCCTTTATATTTATTATGGGTAAGCATGTGTTATCTGTTTAGGTAAAATTTATCTTTTCATTTAAAAATTCTAAATGACATTTTGCTGAGTAGAAAGAATGTACCAAGTAAATCAGACCTGGGAATTATAAAGTACACAACAATTCTAAAATTCATTATATTTCTTACACCTCATACTGAATTCAACCTCTGAACACACCTCATTTAATAACCAAAAGAATCATGTAAGACACATACACATATATTGTTATTTTGTTAATATTTTCAGAGAAGGAAGTTAAGGCTCAGCGAGTTTAAGCAATGTATACTTGATCTTATAGCCAACAAAAAGTAAATGTGCTATGCTAAATCTGACCCAAAGATCATCATTTTACAAGTGCAACAAACTTCTTCATTTATCTGAAGATTTTTAATGCTGTAAGAATGTTGTTTTTTTAAAAAAGAACTTTTCTCTTTCTACTGCAAGGTACATGTGACCTTAATGAGAAAAATATAGAAGTAGATAAAGATACAGATGATATGTAGATTACACACAATGAAAGTGGATGGAGGAGTGGATTTTTTCTCATGTCTGTGTGCAAGAAATTCTATTTGTTGTTTACTGTGCGATTAGTATTACATTTTGAAGTAAAAAAAATTTGTTTTTCTCAGTAAACTATTAGCCACAAATTAAAAAAAAAAATCTTTAACTCAATTGGTTTAAAATAATGGAGACAATAAATGGAGAATTTGAAGAAAAAGGATGAGGCCACTGGGATCAGTATGTCATAAGGTGAAGGAATCACTGTGGATTTTTCTTTTCTCTGAATGCTATAGAAAAGATTCTTTCCAGAAAAACTGACAAGTATGTATTACAATCAATTAGAATTAAATCAAATCCTAGGCACTTAGGAAGCTACTTTAATCTCTTGAACTATGTTTAATGGAGCTTATCATTGCATATGATAATTTTTGCAAATTGGCTAAAAGGTGACAATCGTCATTAAAGTGGAGTAGCCCACAGATTTCTTTAGCACTGGAGAAGTGGTATTCCCAAGTCTGAGCTGCTTCACATGCACCACGGATGATCAGTGTAATTTTATGATTAAATTCAGATGTTTCTTTCCACTTGTAAAATCATCTTAAAGAAAGGATAATGTACAATATTAATTATGCCATTTTACTTGATAACTTAGAAGGGGTTCTTCTAAATAATCAAAGTCACTAAATAATCGGAAAACATAAATGCTATTAAGAGAAAATAAGTGAAATTCTCCCATGGGTTAACAGTTCAATTAAAATGGATGTGCTTCATCAACACTTGCAATTTGCTAGATGGTTAGAATAGGTAAAATCATCGGTAAAGACTCATGGAAAGATGTCAAGGTAGCAGTATCAGTATAAATAGTTTGGATACCAAAATTTTAAGTTTTTGAGCTAAATTTACAGCAATATTTCTTGACAGTAGGGTTCAGATTATAGTCTCAGTGGTCTGCAAAACCATATTTATGTTACACCCTAAAGATACGTAATGTAAATATTTATAAATGATTCACTGAGAACACAAGGTATATAAGTTTGGAAATCTCCACCTGAAATTTGTATTTCTTGTGTTTATGAAAAATATTGATATTAAAGTTAATGTATGTATGTTGAGTTTGCACAACTTTACATTTTTGAGTTTGAGCTTATAGTGTCTTTTAATTAAAATGGTGAATTGAAATATACTTTCTATTTTTAAGTTAAAAACATATTTAATGCTTCCTAATTATTATGAAAATCGATGTTATGTAACAACTCTATATAAAATAACTCTCTTCACAATTGAATAGCTTATTGGCTATAATTATATAAGTTAAAATATGAAGTTTATACTGTATTATAAATATACAAAGAAAATGGTCCTTTAAATGTAATATTTGGAAAATTTAATATATGCTTTAAAAATCTAAGTCCTTTAGAGAAAGCTTTCTATAACATAAAAATAAGTATGAAGCTATTATTCAGTTACTAACAATCACCATGTTCACCTTATATATAATATACATATATTTATATGCAAATTATGTATACATCTATATAAATTATATAGACATATATACACCTCTATTTGTATATATATTTATATATGCAGTATACACACATATATATGTATGTATGTGTGTATGTATGTGTATATATATGTGCATATATATCTGTATATATGTGTATAATTTACATATACACATTATATATACACATTATATATGTACACATTATTAGACATTATATGTACACATTATATATGTATGTATAAAATTACATGTACATGCATATATACATATATATATACATACATATATACACACATATGTGTATATATATACACACACACACACGCATATATAATTTTCTAGGATGCTAAAAGAAAGGGCTGCATTATCAAATCTTCAGGAGTACAGCTTTTTGTGAGAGTGAAAAAAATTGTTTAATATACTATGATTCATTGGAATATAAATCTGAGAGTTGCAGCTGAGATTCGGAGGAGTGACAGAGAAAGAGATGGAGCATTGGCAGCCTGAAAGCAGTGCTTGCCCATCCTGCAGACTTGAATAAGTTGCCCCTTCTGTCCTTGGGCCCAAACAATCCAAATGATTAGGACCTGAGTGATTCCATGAAATTAGACTTATTCTGTTTAAATTTGAGACAGTGGATTTTGGATGAGAGACATAGTTAACTTCATTTTTTAGGAGTTGCTTAAGAATGACATTTTGGAGAGGACACTGGTGAAAAGACATTAAGGTTGATGAAAACTTTCATGAATTACTAGAAAGATAATCTGGAAAAGAGAACATCTGAAAGTTCTTACAATATACTTGATTAGGTCTTGCGAATAGATTATTGATGCATGTAATAAATAGGTTTAAAGAGAACATTAATGAAATATTTTTTAAAAATTAAAATCTTTGGGCCGGGGAGTTAGCTCAGTGGCTCCAGCACCTGTTTTGCAAGCACAAGGACCTGGGTTCAATCCCCAGTAACCACATAACAATACTGGGCGTGGAGACTCGTGCCCAGCAGCAATCAGTACCACATACCACAGTGCCGGGTGTGGTGGCTCATGCCTGTAATCCCATCACTTGGAAGGCAGAGGTAGGAGGATTGCTGTGATATGAGTTTGAGGCTGAGCTCAGGGCCAGCCTGAACTACAAAGAGAGACCCTGTCTCAATAAAAATAAAAATAAATAAAATTCAAATCTTCATTTGTACATTATGATACACATCATCATTACATTCAACATTTAGTTTGTATCAGGATATGACATGACTTGATTCTCATTTTTCACCTTCCTCCACCCACCCTGCAACCTCCCCAGTCCTTGTATACATAAACTTTGTTTCTTTTTATCTTTATTATTGTCACATTCTTTTCATCCTCATTATTTATAGAAACTTAGTAGCTTTGATCTTAGTATTACAGGTGGATATCATCAAATACCAAGTATTATTGAGTAGTACACTTAGGAGGTAGGGACAGAGGATTTTACAAGTTATCAAATCTATGTCCTTTTGGGAGTTGTATTGTTAATTCTTGAGATACGTGTAAGACAAACAGAGAATGGCAGAAAGATCCCACAGGGTAACTGATTTCCTGCAAATAAATGACAGAAAAATCAAAGTCATAACTGTTTAGAAGCCAAAAGAAGCTGCAGAAATATTTGCAGTCCAGAAAAAAAAAAAGGATCAGAAATATTACTTTCTATTAAGTCAGTCTTATGAATAATTACTTTTAGGAAACAAGTTGAAATTTGTTGGACACCTTGATATGCATGATCAATACCAGTCATGATCAATAGAAATGGTTTGCTTCATAGATTATAAAGTAGAAAACTCATTTTCTATTACTGTACTCTATAGTAGCTCCTTCCCCTTAAAACCAAATTTAACAGAAGTGAATAAAATAAAACAGTGAAATTATTTGTCACTTATTATACTTGGGAGTGGGGACAGAAGCTGAGTATACAGTTGTCATCGCTTGCCATTATAGGAGAACTGAATAACAGAAGCTTGCCCGTAGTAACTTCAGCTAAAACAAAAACCTGACTCAGAATTGATGGGAAAGGAAAGGAGTTTGTAGATAAAATTTCAAAGGTTAACTCCGGAGACAGCCCTTGCTTTGCTTTGGCTCTCTGCTGGTTTCAGAAAAGAAAAGCAAATAACAGAGGAATAAGCCTCCCAAGGATAGGTCGTGTCAACTCATAAAGATGTGTAAAACAGAAAAGGGCTGAGAGTATGCACAATGACATTTCAACTCTGCTTTGCCTGGAAGTTAACTGTAACTGGCTTCTCATTCGCATGTCTCAGCCCCATCTCTTTTCTCCTTCTAGCTACCCAGTAGCTCCGAACAGGTCCTGTCATCTGACTTGTATAGGGTGATTCAAGTCCAGCTTCATTTCTGTAATCTCTTCAGACTCCAAGATAATAACCCTTAGCTTGAATTTAAATGAGTATCATTGATCATTTACTTGTTTGCTCTTGGAGTTCAATTTAATCATCCTCAGGAAAGATCATTTTCCACATAGTGTTTTGCTGAGAGAATCTGTTTGATTATGAACTCACTCATTACTGGTTCTTTCAGCCTTCTCTGCTCTTTGAACTCACCTCTTCCTTCTAGGATGATATCAGTCTATCACTTTCCCCATCATGCCTTCACCTGCCATCAAAAGTGCCTATGCACGCTTAACATCACTTCCATGTCTTGTAACACGAGCTGCAGCACTTTCCACTGTTGGGAACAATCCTGTTTGGCATAAATAATTGCAAGGTCAAAACTCGACCAGACTTGCTTGCAGAGGGAGGGGCATTGGACTTTACTCACCTTCACCTTTAGTAGCAATAAGGACTCTGGGGGATCCCACCTGCAATGCTTCAGGGCAGAACTAAACCAGAAACTACAGAACTTCTCCTTTGTTGGTGTCAGCCCTGCCCTTCGGGGTCTCATCTACATAACTTCTCTGGACTGTTATTTTTGTCTGCCCTCCCTCCCAGGTCTGTTGGAATGTATAGAATGAAAGGTGTGGCCAGTTTGGATCTGGGAGAATAAAAGATATGGCAGGCTGGGGTCTGGGGTTTTGGCTATCCAGAGTAGTACAGATCAGGTCCAAATTCAGCTTGTTCTCTAAGCCTCATTTCTGGCTAATTATTAATTATTTCACCAAATGCCATGGACACACAGTAAAATAGAACTTGATGCAAAGGTTCAAGTTGTGTCCCTTTTCCCTGATTCCCATATTCTACTTTGCTAATTTCTTGGAACACAAATCATTTAATTCACCATACACCTTTCCTGCTTGTTAGCTACAATAGTCCTTAACATGGTATCAACAAATACAAAATTTTAAATTATCTCTAAATCATGGTTGTATTGCAAGATGCAAATGCCATATCCTATACTGGTCTTGGCTCTAATAGTCTTAGTATTGTAAGCCTAGAATTTAATACTAAATATATGATGTATACAGTCTCACTGACACAACACAGGAAAGAAATAAAAAGAAAGACCCTGAGGTGATAAAAATAAGCAGTCCTCTGAGACAGGCAGAACAAAATATAGAACCAATTTTTTAGAAATGCAAAGATTGAAGAGTTCAGAGCAGTTGTACATTTATCAGTATCCATAGCCAAAGTGGCAGGAAGTGATTCTTCCCAGTATTATGAGTTTTTTAGATACAATGAGAACTTTCATGAAGCCACTTTTGCAAGGCTTATTTCAGTACATATGAAAGGAAGCTGATATTGATATTGTTGTCATGAAAAAACAAGCTCCTCAAGTACTGTTAAATCTAGTGTTCAGAATAATACAGCCTTTTCTTTCCAGACACTTAGGTCACACCCTTTTATGAATCTAGTTTTATGTCACTAGTACTTATGCACCTATGAATTAACTGTTTTGGCTTTTTAGGTTTGATTGTTTTTT
>PVIR01040213.1:0-13474 GCA_004026965.1 Petromus typicus | reverse complement strand
CACATAACAATACTGGGTGTGGAGACTCACCCCAGCGGCAACCAGTACCACATACCAGTGCCGGGCGTGGTGGCTCACACCTGTAATCCCAGCACTCGGGAGGCAGAGGCAGGAGGATTGCTGTGATGTGAGTTGGAGGCTGAGCTCAGGGCCAGCCTGAACCACAAAGTGAGACCCTGTCTCAAAAAACCTTAAAAAAAAAAAAAAAAAAAAAGAAGAAGAGTACAAATTAAAAGAACAGGGGATGTAGCTCAGTGGCAGAGAACATTACATTCGGTTTATAGTAACACACCCCCCCAAAAAAAATCCTTGAATCAGTTTTAGTTATTTATAAGTTTTATTTGCACTTTAGCAACTTTAGCAGTAGGCAAAAACTAGACTATTGTGTTAATAAAAATATTGAACATTAATATTCCATAAATAATTTAAAATATTAATTGAAATAAGGAATAAAATTAATAGAAACACAGTCTATTTTTTCTGTCACAGCTGCTAATGTAAGCTGAGTTAATATAATTCCTCGGAGTGAATAGTAACAGGATATATTTCTTTGTGTAACGTGGAACACTGGCCTGCCATTCGGTTAAGTTTTGGTGACCTATTTAGGAGAAACAGCAAGTTCAGGACTGTTCCTATATTTCGGTCAGAACAGGTATCTCGGACCAGGAATTTAGCTCAGAGTTCCTGCGTCTGCCTGGTAAGCACAAGGT
Organism: Petromus typicus; assembly: GCA_004026965.1. Classification (NCBI taxonomy): domain Eukaryota; kingdom Metazoa; phylum Chordata; class Mammalia; order Rodentia; family Petromuridae; genus Petromus; species Petromus typicus. The sequence continues at coordinate 12,764 of PVIR01040213.1, read as the reverse complement.
CCCGAGTTTGTTTTTTTTTTGAGACAGGGTCTCGCTTTGTGGTTCAGGCTGGCCCTGAGCTCAGCCTCCAACTCACATCGCAATCCTCCTGCCTCTGCCTCCCGAGTGCTGGGATTACAGGCGTGAGCCACCACGCCCGGCACTGTGGCATGTGGTACTGGTTGCTGCTGGGTGTGGGTCTCCACACCCAGTATTGTTATGTGGTTACCGGGGAATCGAACCCGGGCCCTTGCACTTGCAAGACAGGCACCGGAACCACTGAGCTAACTCCCCGGCCCCAAGGTCCCGAGTTTGATCCCCACCACATACCACAATGCTGGACATGGTGGCTCATCCTGTAATCCTAGCACTCGGGAGGCAGAGCCAGGAGGATTGCCTTGAGTTCAAGGCTAGCTTGGGCTACATAGTGAATTCAGAGCCCTCCTGAACTACAAAGCAAGACCTTGTTGCAAAAATCTGGAAAAAAAAAAAAGAAAGACTTTTTTTTTTTTTTTAGACAGGATCTCACTTTGTGGTTCAGGATGGCCCTGAACTCACTGTGCAGCTAGGCTAGCCTCAAACTTGGAGGCAGTCCTCCTGTCTCTGCCTCTTTTTTTGGCATTGTGGTATGCCGTACCAGGAATCAAACTCAGGACCTTGTGTTTGCCAGGCTGATGCCAGAACCACAGAGCTAAACACCAAGCCTCATCAAGAGGACTTTTTGAAATGTAAGGTTTTAGTACAACCAGTATAACTCTAAAAATCTCCCTCTGCAGCAGTGACAGATAATGGGAGATCTTCCTCGTCTTGTTACAAACCCTGTTTGGATATCTCAGCTGTTTTAAAGTAAGTAAAAGTTCACATGTTCAGGCTGGACTTGGTTATATTGTTTCTCTTAGATTGTGTTATATCAAATTGGTGCTTCTGCAGTGCCCAGCACCACCTCATACTGGTAGTTTTGAGCTCAATACTTAATTAAGAAATTTATTATGAAAACTCACAGATAATACTTGAAGGTGTGTACAGGTCTTTAATATGTGAGGAGTTGAAGTTTTCTTTTGAGTGTGGTGGTACATGTCTGAAATTCCAGTACTCAAGAGGCTGAGCCAGGAATATGTTGCTAGTGGGAGCCAGCCTGGAGCTACACAGTGAGTTCAAGGCCAGCCTAAACTACATAGTGAGACCTTGTCTTTAAAAAAATTTTAACTTGGACCGGGGATTTAGCTCAATGGTTCCGGTGCCTGTCATGCAAGCGCAAGGACCCAGGTTCGATCCCCGATAACCACATACCTATACTGGAGACTCAAGCCCAGCAGCAACCAGTACCACAGACCACAGTGCCGGGCGTAGTGGCTCACGCCTGTAATCCCAGCACTCGGGAGGCAGAGGCAGGAAGATTGCTGATGTGATTTAAGTCTGAGCTCAGGGACAGCCTGAACCACAAAGTGAGACCCTGTCTCAAAAAACCTTAAAAAACATTTTTAACTTTTCTGTATAGCTGTTGTGCAGTTTTTAAGAGACTATTTTATATACCTTTCAGTTGGTTTTCCCTTTTGTTGGAATATCATTTGTTATAATACTGCTTTAGGATTCACACTTCTCTAAATCCCATGATGAATGAGAATAAATGAGTGTTTAATTTTTGTGTGTTAAAAAGTTAGACAATACTGGGTGTGGTGGCTCACACCTGTAATCTCAGCACTCTGAGGCAGAGTCAGGAGGATTGCTATGAATCTGAGGCTAACTTGCACTACATAGTGATTTTAGGACCTGCCTTAACTACAAAATGGGACCCTGTCTCAAAAAAAAAAAAAAAAGAAAAAGAAAAAGAATAATAATAATAATACACGGGGCCAGGGATTTAGCCCAGTGGTTCCGGCACCTGTCTTGTAAGCACAAGGATCCCGGTTCGATCCCAGTAACTATATACAACAGTGCAGGTCGAGGAGACTCATGCCCACCAGAAATTAGTACCACATATGACAGTGCTGGGCGTGGTGGCTCATGCCTGTAATCCTAGCACTTGGGAGGCAGAGATAGGAGGATTGCTGAGAGTTCCAGAGTGAGCTCAGGGCCAGCCTGAACAATAAAGCAGGACCCTATCTCAAAAAAGAAAAAACACGAGTGCTTTAGTGAACTGTAGGAACATTAATGGATTGAAACGTTCAGGAATAGTAATACCATATCTATATTTCAGCCCACGTGGAAGGAAGCGTGTGGCAGAGTCTATGCGACCCCAGCAGACTGGAACTCTTTCAAGGAGACACTGAGGGAGCTCAGGAGATAAAGGTTGAGGAGGGCATATTTGTGGGGTCCCCTGGGGCTAAACAACGCTGGCTCCATAAAGAAAGTGCAAGGCGGCACATACACGGAGGGCCCCTCCGGGCCACAGTGATTAAGGGAAAATAAAGAGACAAGGACTGCCCCCTATAAGGCTCGTTTGGGGCAGTTGAGAACAAGGAAGTGGGGCTGTATATAAGTGCTGAGAGTGCTGGCAATAAAGGCTTCTCCACCATTTCGTTTCCACGTGATGACTCCCATTCGTGGTTCACTGCCAGATGAGTAGCCCTCGGAATAGGATGCGACACATATTCAATGTTGCACTATTTCTCACCTAACTGCCAAACTGGATATACAGTTTGTAGATGGTGACTGTCCTTCCTAGGAGTATTATACCTGCTGCCAGGTCCCTGCCCATAAGTAATAGGCTGGGTTAGACCCTCTCTTAAGGTAGGACTATAGAAGTAAGATTTTTTTTTTTTAGGTTTTTTTCTTTTTTTTTTTTTGAGACAAGGTCTCACTTTGTGGTTCAGGCTGGCCCGGAGCTCAGCCTCCAACTCACATCACAGCAGTTCTCCTGCCTCTGCCTCCCGAGTGCTGGGATTACAGGCATGAGCTACCACACCCGGCACTGTGGTATGTGGTTCTGATTGCTGCTGGGCGTGAGTCTCCACACCCAGTATTGTATGTGGTTACCGGGGAATCAACCCAGGCCCTTGCGCCGGAACCACTGAGCAAGGTTTGAGGAGGGCATATTTGAACCCGGCCCTGGAAGTAAGATTTTTATACTAGTGTTAAGATTGTATAATAAAGATTATGTTGGGCAGGGCATTTAGCTCAGTGGTTCCATCACCTGCCTTGTAGGTACAAGATCCTGGATTCAAATCCCAGTAACCACATGCAGCAATGCCAAGTGTGGTGACAAAGTCCTACCAGCAATCAGTACCACATATCACAATGCTGGGTGTGGTGGCTCAAGTTTGTAATCGCAGTACTCAGGAGACAGGCAGGAGGATTGCTGGGAGTTCGAGGCTGGCTTGGGCTATAAACTGAGACCTTGTCTCAAAAAAAAAAAAGAATCAGGGGCCGGGGATTTAGCTCAGTGGTTCCAGCGTGCCTGTCTTGCAAGTGCAAGGACCCGGGTTTGATCCCCGGTAACCACATACAGTACTGGGCATGGAGACACACCCAGCAGCAACCACTACCACGTACCACAGTGCCGGTCATGGTGGCTCACGCCTATAATCCCAGCACCAGGAGGCAGAGGCAGGAGGATTGCTGTGATGTGAGTTGGAGGCTGAGCTCAGGGCCAGCCTGAACCACAAAGCGAGACCCTGTCTCAAAAAACCAAAAAAAAAAAAGAATCAGTAAGAAAATAACAGTATGATGAAATAATGGTATACTAAATCAGGACAAGAAATTCATTATGATCATTAATAATTATATGGTCATATTTTGTTAAAGCTATATAAATAGATTTTTAAATATATCCAGAAAAAATAAAAGATGGGATAATCAAATATGTTTATAGTGGTTGCCAATGAGTGTGAGATTGAAAATTATTTTACAGTGCAACCTCATTGAACCTAACCATTGAATTTGATTCAGTAGTTGTACAACTTGGATTACAACCAGAATCATGGAATTAAGTTTATAAACCAAGGCACCACTGTCGATTTTTTTTCTAGTTTTCGCAAACTTTTCTGGTAAACTTGTAGTTAAAGTTACAGAAAAGTTTTGCAGTATTTAAGTTCAAACTATTAGTATTTACAAGTGTTCAAACTTAAGTAGGGGGAAATGTATGGCTGAATTCTGTAGGCATGTTTTAGATCAGTTTAATTCATGTAGTACAGATATGTAAAAGTACAGATTTGTAAAAGGTCATAGATACGTTCATAGACCAGCACAGATGATAACTCTTTGGCTGTTCTCTTCAGGACTTTAGCTTGTTACTTATGTTCAGTTAGTTCCTGAGCTATTCAGAGAAATGTCAAAATAACCTACAGCTGGCCAGTTGGTCAATCTTGGTAATGTTGCATTATTTTTCTTTGTGTTAACACTATGAAGGAAAATGTCAGATAACTGATTTTTAAAAAATTGTCCAGTTTACCTGTTTTATTTTTTAAATCTCCTTTACTTTTAGGTTAAAAATTTTGCAGTTATTTATCTTGTGGATATTACCGAAGTACCTGACTTCAACAAAATGTATGAGTTATATGATCCTTGTACTGTCATGTTTTTCTTCAGGTATGTTACCTTACTTATTATTTAAATGGAATAATCTTTTTTTTTTTTTTTTTTTTTTTAGGTTTTTTGAGACAGGGTCTCGCTTTGTGGTTCAGGCTGGCCCTGAGCTCAGCCTTCAATTCACATCACAATCCTCCTGCCTCTGCCTCCCGAGTGCTGGGATTACAGGCGTGAGCCACCACGCCCGGCACTGTGGTATGTGGTACTGGTTGCTGCTGGGTGTGGGTCTCCACACCCAGTATTGTTATGTGGTTACCGGGGAATCAACCCAGGTCCTTGCGCTTGCAAGACAGGCGCCGGAACCACTGAGCTAACTCCCCCGGCCCCTGGAATAATATTCTTGATTTGAGGTCATTGGGCCTGATTCTGTTATTTAGAAGGAAATTAGTTATGTAGCCATATTACAAAGCAGATTATATCATAAGCCAGTCATTGTCTTTTAAATGAGCTTCAAAATCATAATTCCAGTTGTAGCATTTGTTTAGTAACCAATTACCTTTTTGAAAGAAACTACCCAGTAATCTGAGTGAAGTATAATGAAATGGAACATGTTTTCTGTTGACATTTAGGATGTCTTTAAGTACATTCTATTGATGAAAAATGTTTTAAAATAATAAACATGATATCAGTAACTTAGTGTCCACTGGGTGTGGTGTCACATGCCCATAGTCCCAGCATTTTAGGAAGATGAAGCAAGAGGATCACTGCAAGTTTGAGACCAGCCAGGGGCTGCATATTGAGATTCAAGCTTGGGCTATACTCAGACCCTGTCTCAAAAAACCAAAAAGAGTGTGGGGTGGTTCTAGGGCCTACCTTGCAAGTCCAAGGGCCTGGGTTCAATCCCCAATAACCACATACAACAATGCTGGGCATGGAGACTCACACCTACCAGCAATCAGAACCACATACCAAAGTGCCCAACGTGGTGGCTCATGCCTATTATTCCAGCACTCAGGAGGCAGAGGCAGGATTGCTGTGAGCTCAAGGCTGAGCTCGGGGCCAGTCTGAACTACAAAATTGAGACACAGTCTCAAAAACAAAACAAAACAAAACTTAGTGTCCTTTTCTAAGACTCTAGAGGAAAACATGAATTTAATTACTTTCTTCTATAAATGTAATATTTTATTTTTTTAATTTATTTTTAGGTTTTTTGAGACATGGTCTCGCTTTGTAGTTCAGGCTGGCCCTGTGCTCAGCCTCAAACTCACATCATAGCAATCCTCCTGCCTCTGCCTCCCAAGTGCTGGAATTACAGGCGTGAGCCACCATGCCCAGTATTATGTGGTTACCGGGGATTGAACCTGGGCCCTTGCGCTTGCAAAACAGGCACTGGAACCACTGAGCTATATCCCGGCCCAAATGTAATATTTTATCAGCTCAAAAATTCTATTATAGGGCTGAGGATTTAGTTCAGTGGTTCCGATGCCTGCCTTGCAGGCACAAGGACTGTGGTTTAATCCTGGTGACTGGTACAATACTGGTCGTGGTGACCCACGCCCACCAGCAGTCAGTACCACATGCAATTCCAGGTGTGGTGGCTCAAGCCTATAATCCCAGCACTTGGAGGGGTGCAGGGAGTGAGTTCAGGGCCAACCTGAACTACAAAGTGAGAGCCTATCTCAAAAAAAAAAAAAGGGCCGGGGAGTTAGCTCAGTGGTTCCGGCGCCTGTCTTGCAAGCGCAAGGGCCCAGGTTCGATTCCCTGGTAACCACATAACAATACTGGGTGTGGAAACTCACCCCAGCAGCAACCAGTACCACATACCACAGTGCCGGGCGTGGTGGCTCACGCCTGTAATCCCAGCACTCGGGAGGCAGAGGCAGGAGGATTGCTGTGATGTGAGTTGGAGGCTGAGCTCGGGGCCAGCCTGAACCACAAAAGCGAGACCCTGTCTCAAAAAACCTAAAAAAAAAAAAAAAAAAATTCTGTTACAGCCAGGGTTTTAGTGGTATCTTGCCTACCTTGGAAGCCCACAGGCCCAAGTGCAGTCCCCGATACTGCAAAAAATAAAATTAAATAAATAAATAAAATCAATGGTTTAAAAAATTTCTATTGTAAAGATTTAATTTGGAAAGTAATCCCCATTTAACATTATTATCATAACAATTTCTTGCTGTACTTACTGCAGAAGTTGGTAAATAGCAATATGAGCATTTGGCCTTCCTCTAAATTAAAGCTTCATAATGCTGAGAAAGGTTTCAGTAGATTGTGTAGGTGTGATTAGTTTTATATTCTGCAGGAATTTAGACCATTCATCACCTATTTATGAGTTCAGTTTTATAATTACATGTCCATCAGCATCAATAGTGTTCTTTGTTTAGTGTCTTAACAAGCCAAATTTTGGAGTGAATGCTGATCTGAGGGCCTGGGGAGGAGGTCACTTTGGCTCATTCTGGTTATTGGCTGAATCCAGAGCCTTCGGGTTGTGTATCTGAGGTCTCATGTTTATTAGCAATCTAATCATTCATCATGCGGCCCTTCATGCTCAGTCAGCATCTGTTGGTGTTTTGAGTCTTGTTTACATGGTATTTCTATTTTAGAGTTCTTGTTCTGCTTTTAAATGATTAGAATGATTAGATTAGTCACACCCAAAGGATTCAAGATAATCTTAAAGTCAACTAACTTCTGAATCATATCTGTAAAACTTCCTTTGCAGTGTCATGTCATAGCATCACAGGCATGGAGCTTTATCATATTCTGGGGCACATTTTAGGACTTTGCCTACTGTAGTCTACCCTCTAGCTCCCAAAGAGTATATGCTTCCTGTGAGGAAAACACATCCGTCACCAAGGTTACTGAGAATCCCATCTTGGAACAGAATCAGTTCCAGGGCTGGGGATGTAGCTCGCTGGTTCATAACCTGTGGGGCAAGCACAAGGTCCTGAGTTCAATCCCTAGTACTACCAAAAAAAATAAAAGGCAGAATCAATTCCAAAGCCCAGAATCTCATTGTCCAAATAGATTATCCAGACCATGAACCCATATTTCCTGGGCACCATTTTTTTTTCCTGTAGACCTGAGAAGCTAGGAGTGTGGCCCTCTGTCTTCCACACAGTTGGACCAGGTATAGTGGCACACACCTATAATCCCTGCACTCTGGAGGCTGAGGCAGGAGGATCACCACAAGTTTGAAGCCAGCCTAAATGCATAATGAGACCTTGTCTCGAAAAAGTAAAAAGATGCAAAATTTCATTTCATAGTTGTAAGGCTTATAATAAATTTATACCAAAAACTTGAGAGAGCACCATAAATAAACATACATTTTATACAGCAATAAATAACATACATTGCTTTTAAGGACAATTAGAAATGCTACTCTTGGGCTGGGATTTAGCTCAGTGGTTCCAGCGCCTGTCGCGCAATTGCAAAGGCCCACGTTCTATCCCTGTAACCACATGCAATACTGGGCGTGGAGACTCATACTCAGCAGCAGTCAGAATCACATACCACAGTGCCGGGCGTGGTGGCTCATGCCTGTAATCCCAGGGAGGCAGAGGCAGGAGGATTGCTGTGATGTGAGTTAGAGGCTGAGCTCAGGGCCAGCCTGAACTACAAAGCAAGACCCTGTCTCTAAAACAAAAACAGAAATGCTGCTCTCTAGAAAGCAACTTCTTTTTCTAAGTGTATAAACCTTTCCTTACAAATGGGATACTTATCCAAAGGAAAAAAAAAAAGACAGAGCTTAATGGTCCTTGTGTTACACTTTTTAGAAATAGCATGCAGGTTATCATTTCTCTTGAATTGTGGTTTCTCCTCTTGATTATATGTATCCTTAAAACACTGTCAACTAGAGATTGTGACAGCAGGAAAACCTCAGATACTCTGTGGAGGTCTCTGAGTATTGGTATCCTTTTCTCTTTGCAGGAACAAGCACATCATGATTGACTTGGGCACTGGCAACAACAACAAAATTAACTGGGCTATGGAAGATAAGCAGGAGATGGTTGACATAACAGAGACCGTGTATCGTGGTGCTCGCAAAGGCCGAGGCCTGGTAGTGTCTCCCAAGGACTATTCTACAAAGTACAGATACTGAGCCACTGTCGTTATAGTCCATACAGACAAAGGCCTTGGAGCTATTTCATGTGGAAATATTTTCAGCTGTATAAAGCCTTTGGAAAATGACACAGAGTTCGGGGCTGAAGAGTCCTTGAACAAGGGTTGCACGCCTTAACTACTAATTGAAACAAATAAACACATGGTAAAGGAACAGTCACAGTTGATAAGAAATTGTATGGTTTATGGATTTTTTTTTTTTTTTTTTTTTGAGACAGGGTCTCGCTTTGTGGTTCAGGCTGGCCCTGAGCTCAGCCTCCAACTCACATCACAATCCTCCTGCCTCTGCCTCCCGAGTGCTGGGATTACAGGCGTGAGCCACCACGCCCGGCACGGTGGCATGTGGTACTGGTTGCTGCTGGGTGTGGGTCTCCACACCCAGTATTGTTATGTGGTTACCGGGGAATCAAACCCCGGCCCTTGCGCTTGCAAGACAGGCGCCGGAACCACTGAGCTAACTCCCCGGCCCTGGTTTATGGATTTTATAGTTAAAATTAATTATTTGCTTTACTTTTGGAATAAATTCAAGGTGTTTGTTGTGTGAGGATGTTAAGTTGTACATAGTTGGCTTAGTTCTCTGGAGTCACAAGATCAGAGGACCACAGACTAAATGGCCTCAACGAGAGAAATTTATGGTCTCACAGTTCTAGATGCCAGAAGTACAAAACGTTGTCACTGGGTTCTTAGATGGTAAGGGAAATTCTGTCCTCAGACTCTCCTGGCTTTTAGGAGTTGCTGAAGATTGCTGGCACCCTTGGCTGTACACGCTTCGCCTCAGTCTCTGCCTCTGCCTGCTGGTGGTTTCCTGAGTGAGTGAGGGTGTGTGTGTCCACATTTCCTCTGTTTTTTTTAGATGTTCTTGCTTTGTAGTTCAGACTGGCCCTGAACTCACTATGCAGCCCAGGCTAGTCTTGAACTCACAGCAATCCTGCCTCTGCCAAGCAAGTGCTGGGATTACAGGTGTGAGCCACTACGCCTGGCATTGTGGCTGTGGTGCCAGAGATCAACTCGGGACCTTGTGCTTGCCAAGCAAATGCCAGAATCACTAGACTAAATCCCTGGTCCCCGATAACCAATCACATTGGATAGGGATTCACTCTACTCCAGTATCACCTCACCTAATTACATCTGCAAATACTCCACCGTAGGTAAGGTAACAGGCCAAGTTGGGGGGAAATTATTCAATCCATAACCGAATCCAAAGACTCAATCTTATTTTCGTTACAAAAGAAATATAATAAAATACCAATTGTTTGAACTTTGCCTTTAAGGAGTAGAACTCTTTTACGTTCCTGTTTTCATTTGGAGACAGCACCTCAGATATAGTGTAGTGTTTCATTATATAGTTCATGCTGCCTTTGAACTCACAGTGTAGCCCAGGTTGGCCTCAAACTCAAGACAATCCTCCAGCCTCAGCCTTCTGAGTACTGGAAAGGCATGCACCCCACACTCCTACCCACTACTTGAGATTCTGTCTGATGTATTTGAGCACATTATGTTCTCATGGAAACTGATGCTTCAGACCATCTAGGGACAAACTTCATTACACTCATCACCCCTTGCTCTATCTCTTTTGAGGTTGGGTGCTTGAAGCTCCCCTTTTCTCTTGGTACATATCTTTTCTCTGACCGGGAAGTAATTGAATGCAGTGGAGTGCAGGGTATCAGCATGGCCAGAGCTGGCTTTAGCAGCTGACTGCCTGCTCAGTGACCCTGGGCAGTCAGCTCAGGGTTGCTGCTTCTCACCTGCAGGGGGAGAGTCTTGTCTATCTGTGCACACATACTGACACATGGGAAGCATTGGGCACCTGCTAGATGCATGGTGGAGTGAAAGAGCTTACTATTACAGTGGTTCATTGTTGCTAAAATACAAGTGTTTTGGGCTGAAGATTTAGCTCAGTGGTTCCAGCATCTGCCTGGCAAGCACAAGGTCCTGAGTTTGATCCCCCATAACTACACACCATAATAGGAAGTGTGGTGCTCATGCCTGTAATCCCAGCATTTGAGACGCAGAGGCAAGAGGATTGCTATTAGCTTGAAGCTCACCTGGGCTATATAGTGAGTTCAGGGCCAGCCTGAACTACAAAGAGAGACCTTGTCTCAAAAAACTAAATAAAAAATATAAATAAATAAATACAAGTGTATTTATGAAAGAGTAAAACGTTTCTTATGCATACAAGTGCATTTTAAGTGGATTTAAAATTAACAAGCAGCACCTAGCCTCACTGTACCATTAATATCCCCAACACGAAATAGAATAAAGCCATATTGGTGTCATGAAGGCCTGGTGAAAAAATGTGTACCATTTTATGTCCCTAACATTGCTCTGAAGGAGAGAAAGTGCAGATCTAAAGCACATGTGCAGATGCCCAACATCATGTTACTGAAGAAGATGCAGTTGGACCTACGGTGGGACATCACTTCTCACCACGAGGATTCAGTCAGACCAGTAAGTGTTGGTGAAGATAAGGAAAGACTGGAGACCTTACAAACTGCCAGCGGGGATAGAGGTAATGTGGCCACTGTGAAAAGCAGGCAAGCATGTCCTAAAAAACCTGGGAGTGCCACTCACCGCAGCGATTCCATCCCCAAGTATCTACCCAATAGATCTAAATAAAGGTCCACATAAAACTAAAAAAAAGTTGGGGGCTGGGCATTTAGCCCAGTGGTTCCAGCGCCTGTCTTGCAAGCGCAAGGACCCGGGTTCGATCCCTGGTAACCACATAACAATACTGGGCATGGAGACTCACACCCAGCAGCAACCAGTACCCACATACAGCAGTGCCGGGCGTGGTGGCTCACACCTGTAATCCCAGCACTCAGGAGGCAGAGGCAGGAGGATTGCTGTGATGAGAGTTTGAGGCTGAGCTCAGGGCCAGCCTGAACCACAAAATGAGACCCTGTCTCAAAAAAACCTTAAAAAAAAAAAGAACACAGGGGGCCGGGGAGTTAGCTCAGTGGTTCCGGCACCTGTCTTGCAAGTGCAAGGACCCGGGTTCGATTCCCTGGTAACCACATAACAATACTGGGTGTGGAGACTCACACCCAGCAGCAACCAGTACCACATACCACAGTGCCGGGTGTGGTGGCTTAGCCTGTAATCCCAGCACTCGGGAGGCAGAGGCAGGAGGATTGTGATGTGAGTTTGAGGCTGAGCTCAGGGCCAGCCTGAACCACAAAGCGAGACCCTGTCTCAAAAAACCTAAAAAAAAAAAAAAAAAACACAAACGGCAGCCTGTAGAGATATATAGGGCAAAGTCTGGGTGAGCCTCATGTTCCTTGGTGCCGTGAGCTGGCTGGACCCTGGGACAGGAGGGAAACTGTCCTTGTTAAAGCTGTCTGAAAGGGTCTTGGCTTTTGGAGATGTGGAACATATTTCATGATCATTGAAACCTCCCCACTGTCACACTGGACTTGGGGATGGCAGGATGTATATGTGGGAAGCTGGCTTTGCTCTTGCTTGAGTTCTTCCTTAACTGGATTCATGTCTTGTTCCAGCAGAGAGCTGTGCTCTTCTGGCTCTACAATCTGACTGTGTACCCAAGAGGCTTAGAAGTGCTGGGGTGGGAATTTAGCTCAGTGATTGGAGCTAAATGCCAATCAGAGGATGACTCCTCTGTAGTCATCACATTGTTCTCTCCCAAGGCTGCAACATTTATTTTGCATTCACTGGCTGAATATTTAAAAAAAAAAAAAAGAAGAAGAAGTGGTTTAACCATTCCATTCCCAAAAGACAATGTCATATGAACTTTAGGAAAAAGGTATTTATAAAGTGATATTGTTTTATTTATTTAGGGTTTTTTTTTTGTTTTTTGTTTTTTGTTTTTTGAGACAGAGTCCCGCTTTGTAATTCAGGCTGGCTCACTATGAGCTCACTATGTAGCCCAGGCAAGCCTAAAACTCAAGGCAATCCTGCTTCTGCTTCCCGAGTGTTGGAATTACAGGCATGAGCCACCATGCCCATCAATGTTTTTTATTTGTTTGTTTGCTTTTTTTCTTTTTTTTTTTTTGAGACAGGGTCTCGCTTTGTAGTTCAGGCTGGCCCTGTGCTCAGCCTCAAACTCACAGCACACCCAGTATTGTTGTTGTGGTTACCGAGGATCAAACCCAGTCCCTTGCACTTGCAAGACAGGCGCCAGAACCACTGAGCTAAATCCCCGGCCCCTGTTTGTGTTTTTTTTTTTTTTTTTTTTTTTTTTTAAG
>PVIR01040212.1:0-13478 GCA_004026965.1 Petromus typicus | reverse complement strand
TTTATATTCTCAATTTTGGGGTTAGCTCTATAAAAATTTTATTAGTTATGTGTTTTTCTGTAACTAAAAACATAAGTGGAAATATTAAGAGGTGGAACAATTTCATTTATTTTACTTTAAAAATTGGATCTCTGCACTAGGCCTGCAAATCTCAGAGGAAATATATTGAAGGAAAAATAGAGATCTATGCAGAAGCCAGGCAACATTAGAAAAGTGCTAGAATAAGCACTAGTGTATGAAATCATGACTACAACCCCCCTTGAGAGTGTACTGACAGCTTCAGAAAGGACTATTTGAAGATTCTAAAGAAATGAGGTAAGGGTCTCATAGTGGAAAAAATATACATAACATTATCTAGTGTTTTCTTAAAAACTTTATACCTGTGAATGAAAAGGAACCATAACTACAAAGGGTATCTGGTTCATTGCTAATATAACAGCTTTAATTTTTTATAAACTTATGATGCTTTACATTTTCTTTCTTTTTTTGGTACTCTTTTTTCTTTTTTTTGAGACAATGTCTCGCTTTGTAGTTCAGGCTGGCCCTGAGCTCCGCCTCCAACTCACATCACAGCAATCCTCCTGCCTCTGCCTCACAAGTGCTGGGATTACAGGTGTGAGCCACCACGCCCGGCACTGTGGTATGTGGTACTGATTGCTACTGGGGTGAGTCTCCATGCCCAGTATTGTATGTGGTTTCTGGAGAATCAAACCAGGGCCCTTGCACTTGAAAAACAGGCACCGGAACCACTGAGCTAACTCCCCAGCCCATAGTTGATTTCTTTTTAAATAGAAGTTTTAGCACGGGTAGTAAACTAGTACAAAACTCATCCTTCCAGTGCTACCATGAAGTTTACAAATATGTCTTCAGACCACTGACTGTTACCTTTCCCTAGGTTCTTGTTCTTGTTTCCTGGTATTTTGTCTTATTCAACTTAGATTCTGCTTAAGCTGTTTCTCTTGGATTGAGAATTGTTTTCTTGGAGTACAGTTCTGATGGTGTATATTTCAGAGATAGGATCTGACTAGCTCAGTCTTTTTTGCTCTCCTAAAGACCCTATCAGTTACCCACAGATTGTGATCAATTTAGTCCGTGGAGTCTGAAGTTCAACAGATTTCAGAGGCTGCAGAATTCCTGAGTCTCCCTAACTTCCTCTTGCACAATTAATATGGAAGTTGAGTCCTTTTTCCGTACTCAATTGTTTACTAGTCATTGTGAAGGGAGATTTGAGAAGAATCAAAACTACAACACCATCATTGTCTTGCTTAGAATTCTCTTCAGGTCTTTTAAAATAGAAGAATAAAGAAAAACCTACAAAAACAGAGAGAATAAAATAGTGCTTCAAGATAATATAGGCTTATTACAAAGTCTTTCCTTTCAGTTTTATTTTAAAATTCTAAAATATTATTGCAATGTCATTTGACCTCAGGGTAGGATTTCAGAGGGAAAAAATGTAAAACTAGAAGTTCTTGGAATTGTCCTACACTATTTAGTGATAGCATTTGGAAGGGGTCTTGGTTTCTACTTTTTCTTAGAGCAATTTCTCCATTGCACTAACTACTGGACACTGGAAATCTTGCTAGTACAGCACACAAATATGATAATTATTTTGAAAGACTGCTTTAGATAATAATATTACTATAATCAATTTTAGGTATTTCCTTTTACCTTTGTAGAATATAGTCACCTACAATTACGTATGTGGTTTCCATTTGTGGTTTAAACTCTATTTCAGCTGGTAGACCCTGGCCTGGAACATGAGCATCTGCACATCCTTACTGTGACCCTTTGTACCTCCAGGTATTCTTTAGCATTATGACACATAGGCAGAATAGACATTTGGTTAAATATGTTACACAAGTAAGCAAGGTTTGGGGCTCATTCTGTGTCAGTGAGATGTGCTATCAGTGGTGACTGTTTTCCTAAAAGATTACTCAGGAATGGCTCTTGTGACTCAAAATCTCTGGCCAGTGATCTACCTCTTGAAAGCTATTTCCATTTGGCATGTAAGAGAAGATACAGGTACTCTGTGCCCATCTTCTCAGAGCTCTGGGAAAGGATGAGTTAAGGACATGTATTTTTAATGTGACCAATAATTTGAATAGCATCCTGAAAAACATTGTTAAGCTTAGATGAAATTTTTCAGCTCGCCAGCCTTTCTCTATAGCTGACACAATAAGTACACTCACGTTCAGGAGATATCTCTATGACTTGGGTTGTGAAGCAAGAAAGCTCCAGTCATGGCAGCCACTCCATCTATACATATCAAGAATAAAGCTCAGTTCAAGCTTTCCTGATGTGTATTCCATGACTTAGTTGTGCAGCTGTGGAGTTGATAGGCAGCAAAAGTGCACATAACATGCCTTTATGCACATTCTTCTGAAAAACATCCCCCAGGAAACACACATCATCCCCTGTTGTCAACACAACAGATTTGTCAAGCTGGATTGCTTACCACAGGGATTCATCATCCCTCTGTAACAATGGTGCCTCTGTATCCTCTGCTAGGTTGTCCACTTGTCGGTTATGTTACTAGCCAAAAGAGGAGCACGCTCTACCTTTTGAACTGCAACTTCTTGTGAAAGTTCACAACAAAAGTTCTCAGAAGGCAGATCAACTCTTTTCCAACAGTAAAGGACTTATTAGCTTTAACAATGAACATAGCTGTAGGGAACAAGAGAAGAGGACATCACTAGAACTACTGCAGTTTAGTCTCCTGTGAGCCAGACAGCACAAGGCAAATAAGTAAATAAAAAGATGAAAATGAGAGACTTGGAGAAGCTGAGCTTGGGCCTGATCATGCTACTCCAGGTAGCCCAGATCTCACCACTTGTCACACCTTTATTTATTTATCTTTCACGATAAAATACAGGGAGAGCAGGGCAGATACCACCAATAATCGACTAGGAACTGTGAAGATCTCCAAGTAGTTCTGCTCCAGAGCACTACAGCATTTGAGACCACTGGAGTTCCTGTTGGCACCAGAGGTGAAGACAAGAGCCAAGTCCCCGGATTCAGACATGCCATAGCCAGTCTACAGGTAAGAAATCTCAGCCCAGTTACAGTCCCAACCATGCAACAGGATGGCTTCCAACACTTAGCCCCCAAGAATGATGCTCTCAGCTCTACCTTACCTTGCCTGGCATTAGAGTCTCAGAAGAATCCTTCAGCCCAACTCTCTGGTATGTGAAACAGTAGGTTCCATGCTCTTGTGACAAGCTAATGTGTGCTGATCTAACAGGGGGCCATGCTCAGGGGGTGGTGTGAATGACAGGGCCAGGCTGTAAATATATATGAAGCTTTGCTCCCTAGTCCGCTACTCATTACTTCCTGCTGCATTTCTTATAGGTCACAAATCAGTACTGATCCATGGCCTGAGGTTGAGGAGCCCTGAAATAAATGATGGCATAAATGAGTAAGTAGAGAAGAAGAAGCAAATCTGCTGGGGAGAAGGCAATGACTTATTTAGAAAAAACCCTATCTACAAGGAATTGGAATCTCAATCTCTCCCTCTCTCTTTCTCTCTCTCTCTCCCTAAATATATTCTCCCTAAGTTGCTATAAATCTTTAGATGATTTTCACACATGCGAAAATGCATTTTGACAACTTGACATCTTTTGCCACTTTTCTCCTTGCTTTGGGAAAGGGGATTTTCAGAAATGCTTTTCCAGCCAATTTTACTGACAGTCAGAGTTGCTGAACTTCAAAGGACTGTGTGGACTTGTCTAGCAAGCTTAGTGGCAGTGATGTGGGTGGACCAAAGCTAGGGAGATTTTTTCTGTAACTGTCTTTCTGCTTTAGATTCTGGAACCTTTCTGAAGGTACTAGATGAATTTGGAAAAAGATTCTCAACGTGGTTTGAGACTGAATTTGCCACACTAAATAGATACTCCAAGGTCTTCAAAGCCATATGTAGTTGATCTTGAGAAATTAAAGTTGGATGGCCTTTCTTTTGCATTTGAGTTTGGGGTGATAAGCTGATATGATGTGTAGTATCAGACTCCACCTGGTCTTCTTAGATCTGTATTGTGTCTCTTTTAGATAATTAGATGCTCAATTATCTAGAAGTTCTGCTCTTGTGATATTCCTCTATGAATCCTCTATTAATGGCAGCAATGGTTTTGGAGTAACTGAAAAATTCAGGGGCCCCAGGAGCTTCCTACACATACACACATTGTGAAAATAGAGCTTTTATTTATTTTACATACAATGGCTAACTACTAAGTAAGAAATTTAAGAATGATTATTCTGTAGTATTTGTTCTGAAATAAGAATGAGCTTGTGAATTTGATACAGAGCCTGATGAAGTCTTAGCTTCAGCCTGACAGATTCCTCCACGGTAGGCCTGAGTACGATGAGGTGGACTCCAGTCAGTCACTCAGAACTACAAAGAATCATTTACAGGGAGATTCAGAAATGACACTCAACGTGGTCGAGTCACCTTTGCACCCAGTAAAGCGCTTGCTCTCCCAAGATTGATGTTGGATGCATTTCCTTCAAGCTGAGCTTGGCTGACTTACTTGCCTACATCTGACATGCATTATCCTTCCTTTCTGCTTGACTTCATCTTACCCTTCCTCCAGGCCTAACTCAGATTTCGCCTTCTCCGTTTTACTAACCCTACCTGATTTAGCGCACACTCATCAGAAGAGGAATTAAGCTACATGCTTCTGTTTTTCCAAATAACAGTAATGGTTGCTTAGTTTTAAATGTTCTCATTTCATCACCTTGGGTTTAACGCTGACTGAACTCCCCCTCCCCCACACTGGCTGGAAACTCCAGCTGGCACTGTCAGCCAGACCTGGCTTTGACTTCAGGGCGCAGAGCTAATCCTGTCTAGGAGTCACCTGGAGATCAAAGGCCAGGTGAACGGCCCTCCTGGGTGGCATCCTGACGGGCAGGGTGGCAGCTTTCAGGATGAAACAGCTGTGAGCCTAGGCGTCCCTGAGGAGTGCGCTCTGAGCCACAGAAGGAGCCAGGGCGGCGTCTGGACACAAGGCCCCGTGGTGCAGCAGCAGGGCCAGGCGCAGCAGAGGGGTCCCTTGCAGCGAGAAGGCAGACTCATAAGTGACTGGACAGTTCTCTTGTTCTCATTTTTCAAAAGAATAAGAAAACTCAAAAGATGAACCCGGAAGGCATCACCTGCCCTTCCTCACTCACTCCTAGAGACGCTGGGGTTGAAGGGAAGAAGAGGCCGCGCTGTGCTCTCTTGGCGGTGACAGTCAGATCAGAATAAATGTTTATCGCTTCTGTTTTAGTTAGATACCTGGCAGCTATTGAGTGTCCCCAGTTCTATTGTGTTAACTCAAAATTATAAGACATTTCTTGGGAATATGTATAATTACTGTCCAGAACATTTTCATATACAGAAGAAATGGCTTTGTTTTCTTTCTCCCACAAAACCGCTTTCAGTGCCATTTCAAACTTTTTAGACATATCTAGGTTTGTACATTTTAAAATTCTACTGTGCTCAATAGAAAATATTTAAAAGGGAAGAGCGTGTAGGGTTAAATAACAAGGGGAAAATGAATGTGGTAATAACAAAGAAAAAAGGAAACAAAGATTATGTATATAGGGGGTGGGGGGTTGCAGGGTGGGAGGAAAGGGGAAAAAATGAGAATCAAGTCATGTTATAGTCTGGCGCAAACTCTCAGTGTTGAATGCAATGGTGATGATGATGTATGTATTCATAATGTACCAATAAACATTAAACACACACACACAAATTCTACTGTGTTGTCACTATATTAGTGTATTATTCATAAGCCATCTGATTGTATTTGATGATGCTGTTCTATAGTATCAAGAGGCAATTCTGTGTGTGTTTACTTAGCTCTATACAATTATGAGCACAATAAGGCAAAGTTAAAATGTTACGACCTGCACCCCCTTTGCCCTGTATTCTCAGTCTTAACCTTTACTTTTAATCCTATTGTTTCTGAATCTCTAATTTTCCCTGATCAGAACATCGGAACATTTTCCATATTTTCTTTAATGCCACTGACAGTATATGATTGCAGCAATGATATGTGACTGTATAGTGAAACATGTTCAACACATAAGAAGCACAGTGAGTGAGAACTTTTTGATAAACTAAAGGTCATTAAAGAAAAGTAAGTATAGATGGATAATTTTTATCTGATGGCAGACATGTTTCTCAAATGTGTTCAAAGGCTAGCATTTTGTAATCCTACCACCACTATCTATGAAAGCAAATAAATGTCTCAGTGCACTCACTGCTCAGACTCAGAGAATAGTATGAGTCTGAGACTGAAGGACAGCTTGTTTTTGTTGTTGTTGTTGTTGTTTTGGTTTGGGGTTTGTTTGTTTTTTTTTTTTTTTTGCCTCTTTTTGTGTTTACTAAACAATAGAAGCAACATTTCTGTGCTCCTGAATCTGCTGTGTGAGCTGGGGAAGGTTAAACAATGTTACCACTCTCAGTATTTGTTAACTTTGGATGATAAAGAAAATATAGGTGTGTGGTGTAATAAAGAGAGAGAATGAAGGAAGTGAAGGTATAGGTATCCTGAGGAGGCACATGTGACCTCCAGTCTGAAATATGAAAGTAACTGGATGTGAAAATCTGAAAGAGACTGCTCCATGCAGTATCTTCAGCCTGAGATCAGAACACAGAATGAGCAGCCAGAAACAGGAACGAGCAGGCGTTTGGGGAGCAAAGAAAATTGAGGGTTTGGGCCTGGAGAGATTCTGTAGAGAGGAATCTCCTGCTGTGAATTCTGAGGAGTCAGCCAAGAAATGTGGATCGGTTCCTCCAGAGTGACAAAAAGAGACTGTAGGCACCAGGGGCACATCACAGGTACAAGACCACAGGCAGAAATCGCTGCTCTGGTTTTGATTGGTGTGATAGATCAGCTGGCCGAAATTCTGTGCCTTTTTTGTCTTTTTAACACCCAGGACCATGAAAACATTAACCTCTCTTGAAGAACTTAACACTTAAAAGGAATCTGCTCCTACTAAAGCACATTAAAGATCATAAAAAATGTGAAGATTGGGACAGGGCCTAAAGGAAACTATTCTGAAGGCATTTCAAAACATATATGAGGAACAGAAGGTTCCCCTATGCTTGGAGTACAGAGTAGAAAAAGTATAATTGATCTCTCTTACTGCAACTTTTTTCATATTATTTATTAAAGCATCATCATATTATGATCTTGTTTCCTTTAAAATATCATATACACTATATTTTATATCACCTAGCAGTATATACTTATCTATTTTTTATTGACACTCAAATTTTTGTTAAGCCAGCCATACTAATAGAAAGTTTATACAGTAACATGACATGCGATTACATAATCAGCAGCATTCACTCAGCAAGGCGTTCCGCAAATCTCCATTTCTTTTACATTATGTATCTCTCATTTCAAAATGAAATACAAAACACAATGGTTTATTCAAACTAGGTATCATAATTATTCTTACTAGGTTTACAGACTTCACAAACGCATACCAGTTGTGATATAATATGTGTTATAGACTTGCCCAAGTAAGATAATATTTGAAGTTGTTTTATTAGTGTTACTTATTGGTTTATCACATAAGAATTGATGACAATTCATAAACTTGTAGTTTGATGATAATTATCATCATTCTGGTATAGACACAATGAGTCTGTCGATTTACTTGAGCTTTCATTTTTCGGTGAGAAATGAATCAAATGAAAAAATTTATTTTTTTTACTAAATTTGGTTTATTGTTACATTTCAGGAACACATCATGATCACATTCCTCAACAGCAGTTTGTATTTCTGTACATGATAAATTTTGATTCTTATTTTTTCACATTGATCTTCCCTCCCTTCAACCCTTTGATATAGGTATATCTTGAATTTTATATATGTTAAGACTATGTCTATACGTAGCAAGATATAATGCAGCTAATTCTCCCATTTCATCATAATTTTTATAGTTATTTAGTTTTGTGCTAGAGTCTCTTTTGCTATAACTACTCCATTCAGAGTTCCTTATTGAATTTATATAGTTTGTTTTCCTTTTATTCTTTCATTATTATTTCATTGTTTTCCTTTTCATTATTAACAACATTATTTTGTTAGTTTGCATTCTGCTTTTCCTATTATAGGGAAGCACTTCTAGATACTCTTTTTCCTAAGTTAATGAATGTCTTCTCTTGTCTTCATATTTTAAGGAAACTTAACTGGATTTAACAGCTGTTTTACATCGGCACCTGTAAGTTTATTTACTCAACATTAACTGAGCTACTGGTATGTGCCAGGCATGGAGGAAACAGTATTTAACAGAGACAGGCTTTCCGCGCTTGTGAGCATCTCAACACTTTATGGAGCAGAGAGGCCAATATATAAGGTGTTTTTATTCATTGAGTTTCTTGGTACATTTTAGGCACATATTATGCTCTCATTCATCCAATAGGAATCAAGATAAGTCATGTCATGTGCAACACATGAGTTCTTCTTTGTAATGTGTACAGGGAAGAAAAGCAAGGTGGTGGGACAGGGGAGCTGGGTGGTGGTCAGTTAAGCAGGGACTTCTTCAAAAAAAACATTAAAACTGAAGGAATAAGGACAAAAGCCACTTATAGAAATGGGGCATAAAGCATCACAGGCCAGAGAAATAGAAGAAACCAGTGTCCAAACTCTAGAGCAGAAAGGAGAGGCTTTCGAAGGTTGGGAAGGTCAGAGAAAAGGAATTTGTTGTGAAATTAGTAAAGGAGGTCAGCAGTGGGTGTTAGGTCAGTGAGGAGGTCAGACCATAGAAGGCCAGAGAGGCCACTGAGAGAAATTTAAGATTTTAAAAGCTACAACAGGAAACCTACTTTCTACTGTGCTCTGCTATCTCCAATTTCTGATTTGATATTTTTCTTTCATCTATTTCTTGTGTTTTTGTTTTCACTGCTCGAAGATTTCATCATCAACACAAGTAGAAATGGCAATGCGATTGCTTTATCTAGTGACCATTTCTCTGTATTTGAGTCTCTTGGTCTATGTAGCATTCAACTGCCTGATCACTTTCTCTTTTTCGCAGTGGTATGCCAGTCTTCCATACCTTCTGTCTTGCCAAGGACACCTTCTCACTTATCTTATTTTTTGTATTTACTCTCTTGTCCCTGGATAATTGCTATGACATTGACGGCATCTGTGTAACATGTCCCAGATCTTACCCTCCCGCTCTTCTCCAGAATACCAGTTTTATATACTAACTTGACATCTCAGCTTCTTGGTTTAATAAGCATCATTTAACAAGTACTGCACAGTCAAAGTCAGACTACTTTTTGGCCACCACAAGCTAGTGTCCTGGCATAGTTCACTGTGCCAGATCCAACCACTCAGTTTTTGAGGGTTTCCTTCATTGATCTCTTTCTGTTCCACTGCTACACCATGGATCAGCAAATACTGTCATGGCTACAATGCATCTCCAGTCAGAGCAATGATCTCCCTCTCTGATGTGAGTATCTATATCAGAGCTGCAGTTATTTCATGCTTTTACTGATGTAATAAACTCTGGTAGCCGGGCATGGTAGCTCACACGTGTAGTCCCAGCACTCGGGAGGCAGAGGCAGGAGGATTGCTGTGAGTTCAAGGCTAGCCCAGGCTATATAGTAAGCTCAGGGCCAGCCTAAACTACAAAGCAAGACCCTGTCTCAAATAAAACTAAAATAAATAAATAAAACAAACTTCTGCATACTTCTTGATTCTACGCTTATTTTTTCTTCAAATATACATTAGACTGTATCATTTTGCTAAATTTTTCTGGTGCCTTCGTATTACACTTAACAAAAAAATACTTCTGAAGTGCTTAGCCTATATGCAAATGGCAGTCCAACTTCTCATGCTTCCCTGGGCCCATTATTCTTGTTGCCTGATGATCTATAGTCTAGCTTAAAATCTTATAAGTCCTCAAATATATTGATATCATTATTCTGAATTTTTGCAAAATTTTAGTTCATATGTAATAGGTATTTGCCAGAAGTGAATATTTCTTATAATTATTTACTTTGAAAAGTTGAAAGAAGGGGACAGTGAACACCTTTGGATTCTCCTTGTGTCCCTTACCCAGTCATACCAATTGGTAACACCCACCTAGGTACTTGCATCCTATCTCCCTCACTCTCTCCTTTTCTGTACCATTTCTACACATGTGTATGACATTCTTCAAATTATTACACAATTCTATCATAAAAATTGATAATAATATCTAATATTTAGTCTATATGTAAATCTTTCCTTTTGTCCCCAAAATATAATTTTCAAAACTCTCTTTTGTCTAGAAGCAAAATAAAATTGCTTAACTTGCCATTTTAAATGTACATATTTGAATGAGTTCATAAGGGCAACTTATTGTCATACCCAGATTTCAATCATATATATTATCATTCTTTTATTTGTGAAGTTCTCTCTGATATCGTTGTTTTTATCCCATAGTTAACTTTTGATATTTCCTGTAAAGCTAGGTATGTTGGGACTAATCTTTTAATTTTCTTGTTTGAACCATTTTATTATTCCTTCATTTCTAGATCAAATATCTCTTCTATTTCTTCTTCTTCTTCTTCTTCTTCTTCTTCTTCTTCTTCTTCTTCTTCTTCTTCTTCTTCTTCTTTCTTCTTTTTTGTACCAGGGACTGAATTTGGGACCTCACACTTCTGAGGCAGGCGCCGGAACCATTGAGCTAATTCATGTCTAAAGGACATTTTCACTGTATATAGAATTCTGGGTGGATGGATATTTTGTCTTTTATCATCTTAATAATTTTGTTCTACCATCTTATGGCCTCTGTGGTTTCTAATGAGAGATCTGAAAAATATAAATCATTGTTCTCATCAGTTATGTTTAATTACAGCAACTTTCAGGATTTTAGTAGTTTGATACTGATGTTTTTAGATTTTTACATTGTCCTTAGGGTTTAATAATCTTCTTGATCTGTAAGTTTATACTGTTATCATATTTGAAAACTTCTTACTACTATATTTTCAAATACTTTTATCCTTTGATCTCTCTCCAATTGTAATTTTTAATGTGGTCCTAGATTTCTTAATACTTCCCTAGATTTCTCTAGGATTTATTTAAGTTTTTCTCCGTGTTTCTTGTGTTTGCTCTGTTATTAAGCTAATTCAGCTATTTTTTCCAATATATATTTTAGTTCTAAAATATCCTTTTATCTTT
The DNA here is from genome assembly GCA_004026965.1 of Petromus typicus. Taxonomy (NCBI): domain Eukaryota; kingdom Metazoa; phylum Chordata; class Mammalia; order Rodentia; family Petromuridae; genus Petromus; species Petromus typicus. Next base: position 2,322 of record PVIR01040212.1, on the reverse strand, counting down.
TTATCATTTCTGTTTCTCCACTCAGATTTTCTGTTTTTCTCCATAACAGTGTTTTCCCTTTACTTCATGGAGCAAAGTTATATCTCCTTCAGAAGCTCTTTCTACAATCCTATTACATCACCCTCATGTCAGCATTTGTTGATTTTTCTGGTTAGATTGGGTCACATTGTAGAGTCAATGATCTGTAGTCAGGGAAAGAATAAAACAGGGGCTGCAATAGGCTGTCTGGCTAATTCTGACGAGGAAGTAAAACTTTGCTAGAGAAATTCTCCTGGGAGAAGCCTCAAGGACAGGGGCAGAAAAAGAGAGAACCAGTTAAAGAAAGGCCTTGAGACTTGCATCACAAGATCTGAGAAAAAGCTGACAGCCAGAGTACAGAAAAATTCAAGGGTGCAAGGCCAAACTAGTCACCTCTTCTCAACTCCAAGAGAATGTTGAGGAAGCAGAAGGGAAGGGGCTGACTAACTCTGGAGAAATTCCTTATTCAATATGTCCTCACACCTATGCACTATGCACTAACACACATACATATATAGACATATGTGATCACTCTAGACTCACTATGGTTTTAAGTCACTATGTCACTACAACAGACACCTACATATCCTCTTGCTAAGCTAACCATGCACAAGGCTCCTCCTAGCCAACCATCTGCTCATTCCAGCTGTTAAAGACAAACAAATAAACTGAAGAAGTTACATAAAGGCCCCAAACAAAACGATGTAAGCAAGGGGGCTGGATCTAATCCAAAGACATCCCAGGGAAACAATCAGGTTATGGCAAATTCCAAGTAGGAGAAAGGGCCCTCCCACCCAATAAAACAACCAGGAACAGAGGGCCCACAGGTCCTTTATCTTTCTGCCCTAGTCCCTGTGAAGTTAGTTATCTTCTTTTCTCCCTTACAAATAAAGTGTCTTTCTTGCCTTAATCTTTGTGTCTTTAACTCATTCCTGTTACTAAATTCACAATCCTGGTGAGTTGCTTGGACAGTGGAGCAGAGGTGTGCATCCCAGGATGCAACACTTTTTGGATAATTTTATGCCAAGTGACTTGGATCTTATCTGGACATTAGAAGTGTTGTGTTGTACACTGTGAGCTTTGTTATCATCCTTCAGAGAATATTGTGTTTCCTTACGTTAGCTAATAAGCAACCAAGCTACATCTAGATGGCTACTATGGTCGTATTTTTGTACAAGATGATTTGAACCTCAATAATCTAGATACTCCTGTGTCTTGTTTTGCTTTTATTGGGGCCACTGTTAAGCATGCAGGTTTCAGAGTTAGAGTGAGACCTAAAAAGATTTACCTTCAAAATTGGATTCAATTCTGGAAAAAAATTTTCTCCCAGCCAAAAATCTCCTCTGTCTTTGTCTCATAGGAAGCTTTCTAAATATATTCCAGCCAGAAGGATACAGGTTGCATTGACATTTTTAGCTTCTCCCTGTACTGCTCCAGCCTGGAGAGAAAGAGCAGGAAGAGCATCGCCCCTCAGGTCCCTTCTTCAACCTCTGACTTCCCTCCACAATCTGCTTCTTGTTTACTTTTCAGATTCCTTGAGTAGTGTTTGTTTCTTTCTACTTTGTTTTGTTTTGTTTTTCTTTCTTTGTTTGTTTCTTCTACTCTTCCCAGAGTTCAGAGCGGTGAGCAGTGGAGGCCTTTGCTCCTTGAGAAAGGAGCACCTCCTTGAGCGACATTGCCACCAGAGCTCAGAACACCTACAAAACCTTATGAAATAAAAATTTATAAAATTATCTTATTCATCTTTCCCAATTTGTATTTGATGTTTCAAAATCAGTACAAATAATCATTATTTTGATGATCATATTTCCCCAGATTTGGCTGTCAGACCTCTCCAGATGCCCGGTGCCCACCTTACATTTCTCTAGTGCCAACACAAGTAACTTCCTATTTTGTTATGGTTAATATTTAGAATTTGCTCCTTTTGGATGGAAATGCTTGGCTTTTTTTGCTTGCATTTCTGAATCAAAATCGAGTTACTCATCAAATCTGGCTAATGATGATCTATGTAAAGTTTTGTTAATTGATTCCATGAGCAAAAATCCAGATGAATCCAGAATGTGGTGCATTTCTAAGGCAAGTAGTCTATGTTTACAAAAGAAAGGTGATTTCCATTGGAACGGTGAAGAGTCTTTTCTAGACTTTGAGAAAAAGGAAAGAATATAATTAACAAATGCCCTCTGTGGTTCTTGGTAGGATGGATCCTCAATTTAAAATATGGATAGCTGTGACAGTTGTACTAGGTATTTTTCTCACAGTTGATAGATAATTATTCTCATCATTAAAATAATATCTGAAATGTAT
>PVIR01040211.1:0-13344 GCA_004026965.1 Petromus typicus | reverse complement strand
TTATATAGCAATGATCTTCAACCTTGGGTGCATATACAGACCTTTTAAAGAATGTTGTTACCTTTCATACATTCCCAGAGCATCTGAAGGGTAATGATTGGGACATTCTAATTTTTGATAACTTTCTAAATCATTTTAATGTGCAGACAATTTTGAAGTGGTACATAACTTTTTATTGTTATCATCACATTGGAGATCAAACTCAGAGTCTCTTCCTAAGCTAAATTCACAACCCTTTTAAAATTTTTTGTTTGAAGTAGGGCCTTGGTAAGTCACTAAGTTGACTGTGTAGGGCTCCAACTTGCAGTCTTCCTGTTTCAGGCTCCTAGAGTGCAAGGACTATAAGCACACACCAACACAAGCAGCTGTTGCTTCTTAAATCTCAGTGTTCCCAAGATCTCCTGGGGATCTTGCAGATTCCCCTCTAAGGGGATTGTGATTGGAGGATTGTGAGTCTGCATCCCTAATCAGTTTGTGGGCAAAGCTGATGCCGTGATATTAGAACCATACTGCAGAGATCAGAATGTGAAATTCTTCTTTCCTTCTTTGTCTTTTTGTTCCAACTTTCAGAATTTTTTTTTTTTTGACACAGGGTCTCACTTTGTAGTTCAGGCTGGCCCTGCATTGAGCCTCAAACTCACATCACAACAATCCTCCTGCCTCTGCCTCCCCAGTGCTGTGATTACAGGTGTGAGCCACCACGCCTGGCACTGTGGTATGTGGTACTGATTGCTACTGGGTGTGAGTCTCCACATCCAGGATGTAATATGGTTACCAAGGATCAAACCCAGGCCCTTGTGCTTGCAAGACAGGCTCCATAACCACTGAGCTAAATCCCCGGCCCCCAACTTTCAGAATTTTGATGTTCGTTTTATTCCACATCTCCTTCCCTGTGTGGTTTTCTTTTTTGTTTTGCTTATAGGTTTTGCTCACGTGTTTTTCTACAAACTCATTCCTATCTAATAAGCCCCGATATAGAGGGCATTCCTGGACCCTTGTGTCTTCTTTTCTAGCAGGGAAATATCTTGCCTTTCTAGTGCACATAATTAGTGAGAACCTTAAAAGGGGAGATGAATATAACTCCAGTTACTGCCCAGTTTCTTCCAGTGATCCTATCCACCTTACCTTAGGTTGAAAACTTGCCTTTTATCACTCACTTGAGAGTTCTTCTTGCTATCTTTTGGGAAGATGATGTATGAGTGATCTAGCCAACCATCTTCTCCTGCAGCTGTCCTCTCTTTAACTGCTTACTATTGATAATTAGCTCTAATTTTCCTTGCTCTGTATTAAAATTCATACCCTTCCTTGTCTCTTTTTCTCCAAGTCACCAAGAGACTCTCAGATTTGGTGCTCCTCCAATTTGGTGTGTGTGAGCACTGCCTGGGCTCCTGGCTCCTTACTCAGAGACCTGAGTTGGTGAGTTGCTTTGGGGTCTGGCACCTGCACCAGCATCAAGTACCTCACTGGCATAATCCTGTTGTGGATAGACCAGCTCTGGAGGAACACTGTTACTAAACAAGCTTCTCAAACTTGAATGTGCATTTTGAATCATCTGTGAATGTAATTACTGGCAGATTCTGTTTTAACAGATCTGAATTAGTATATCCTAAGAAGGCTAGAATTACTATGTTCTGAGTAGTAAGGCTCTATATCAATTTAGTAATACTACACAACCCAGATTTATAAATGTCTTAATCTAATGTGTCCTTAATTTTATCTGTAGAGTTAGAATATAACTTTCATAAGGGAAAAAAAATCTAAGTAGAATATCAAACTTGGAAGGAACCTTCCAGACTTGCCGAAGTTCATTCTAATCAAAGTCTTGCCACCTTCGGTAGAACAGACTTTAAGGAATTTATTTTAGCATCTCTGAACTGACTTCCCCCTCTGTGAAATGGAGATAATAATAGTTAATTATAGAGCTATAGATAATTATAAATCATATATTTAAAAATCTATAACATAACTTACAGCAGTGAATAATCATTTGCTTTCTTATTGGGCTTATTTCCTTACATATTATACCTACTAAGAATGCTCATGTTTTTGCATATTTGTTTTCTCTGAAAAAGTGTATAATTTTTACATTAGTCTAAATTAAATTCTGAAAGATCTATACAGATGACTTTAAAGTTATTAATATAAATGGAAGACTGTGATAAAAACATTCAAAATTATATATCATTGTAGGACCTTTTTAATAAAAGCCAGGTCAGGTTTTCAGAATACAATTTATGAGGGAGGAAAAAGGTATTCATTTGTACTGAATTATAAAATTGAACATTATTAGCTTTTTAGAAAATGATAATTTGCTAAGATAAATCATTCTCTGAAATAATTGCTATAAATGTCCTAGTGCTTATTGTGCTTTAGAGGGACTCCTTTGGGAAATGGAAAAACTATCAGAGTTTTCTTATTTTCTTATTTTTATGTGAAGCCTAATTAATTAACATTAGGCATTCTTAACCATGAACGTTTGATTCCCTTTTGCCCCCAAAATGACATATGACAATTTTTAGGGATGTTTAGGTTACCACAACTAAAGGGAGGTGCTTCTAACATCTAGTGGGATTAGTTGAGGGATGATGTTCAGTCTGAAACCATGCACAGGACAAATTCTCCACAATAAATTATTATTGGACCCAAAATATCAATATTGCTCAGGTTGAGAAACCCTGAAATAAATCGTGGAAATACTGAAACAAATAATATACTGTTAGAATCTGTTCCTTTCTTAATAGGGACAATATTGCTTTTAAGAGAGAAAATATTGCTTGTTAGTGAATAAAAGCATCCTTCGATTTTTGTAAAAGTTTATACCCTATCAAAAGTTAACTTTATCCAACTGGAAGAGAAGTACAGTATACCCATGGTGTTAGAATTTTAGGGGTGCACATTTTATATGTACTTTGGCTTACCAATCTGGTTTTCAGTATGTATATAATATGTGGTAATTCATTTCATAAGGTCTTATAAATGTATGATCTGATACTAGAAAAATAAAAGGTGGATGGAGGGAGGGGAAGATGAAGGGGAATGAAATGTGTTATTTATACTTACCAGATGATCCCCTAGCGTGAATGTAAACATTATGTAGTACACACATGTACTAGTAAAAGTAAAAGATAATAGAATTTCCAGAAGAGATGTAGCTCAGTGGTGCTGCCACCTCCTTGGCAAATGCAAGGTCTTGAGTTTGATCCCCAGTTCCAAAAGTAAGAAAGAAAGAAAGAGGAAGAAAGGAAGGAAGGAAGGAAAGAATTTTACAGATGAAGTGGGCACAATTTTAAATCTTGTTTAAGTTGATTCCTTATTGTGTAATAATGAAAAAGCAAGTTGAGAAATAGCACTGTTGTTTACAGGCGTGTGTTATCAGGGAGCCTTGTGTTCACTGAATTACAACGTGTCGCCCTACTTTATGATCATCCCTCTTTGGGCCCCGTCATGAGGCTTGGTAGTCGTGACTAGAACCATTTTGACCCAAAGTCCTCCACTATCATTTGGTTTTCTTACTTTTAATCCTACAAACATAATGTGTCTGGATACCCTATCTACAGATTGCCTTGTTATCTACTGCTTTTATTCACTTCTTTCTTGCCTTTATTTCTTTGGGCCACTTTTGTTCTCCTTCTGATTTCAAAAACAATATTAACTTCTCTCCAGGGGAAAAAGGCCCATTGGTTGAAAGAAAATCAGAGGTTTAACCCTGATAGCCTCAAATCTTCTCCAGACTTTTTTTTTTCTGAATCTATAGTTCTTTTTCTCTTTTCCTCCACTACTTTTCCTTAATTTAAATATCAACACTGAATTCATCTAGCCAACAAATACTATTTGAATGCCTCTCAGGAGTTGAGCATAATATATTCTAGGAATTTTTATTCTAGGAGAAGAGGAAAAATAAATAAGTAGATAAATCATATAGTATACTAGATAATGTTACAAAATAAAGTATATATCAGAATAATGGTGATTTAGAAATTCTGAGGCAGGCATATTTGCATAGTTAAATAGAATTATTGGGATTTGTTTCAATATGTATGTATATATATATATATATATATATATATATATATATATATCATCTTAATAACATATTTCATAGGCTTACCTAAAATTAGCTAATATATTTAAGACTTTAATTGTGATGCTTACATTTAATTTTCATAAAATAGCAAAATAACTGTACCTTCTCTACTTCACAAATGAGACCAGCATAGCATGACACAGAGATAGTTTTCCTAAGACCAGAAAAGTGGAGGTAGCAAAGCTAGAAAGCTCCACTCTACAGCCTTATGCTGCATGTGTTAGCTGCATATCTAGAGTTGAAAGTCATGACAACTGAATTGAGGACAAATCTCATTTCGTAGTTAATCGAGAATGTTGACTAAAGCAGAAAAGAGTTATTGCACCAGACACTAATTAAAAATGGCAAGAGAGACTTTCAGGCTACTGTACTAATAGATGGATTGAACTCAACTTTCAATAAAGAAAAGAGAACTGAGGACTTACAATGTTATGATTCTAAAATGTCCCTTAGAAGTTTCATGTGTTTGGAAGATTATTTGGTTGATGAAAACATATTTATCAGTGGGTTTATCCATTGATGTGTTCAGTAGTTGGGTGTGTTATGAGCGAGGGAGATCTATTTAGAGGCAGGTCACTGGGTACATCAATTCTTGTCCCTGGAAAAGAGTGTTCTTGTCCTTGGCTCCAGGTTCTCACCTCACCTCTTGGTTTCGTGGATGGAGCCCCTTCCCCTCTTCCAGGCCTCTTTCCACCCTGTTTGTGCTCTGGAGCCAGCTGACTAGAGACGGACACTGTGGGACAGAACACACCTCTCCTCCTTAGAATTGTAGGTGTCAGCTAGAATCAAACTTCCATGTGTTAAATAGCACCAAGGGCGCTTGATTCAACACAAGTAAGGAGTTCTTGCTAACAGAATTCTTTGCTAAAGCTGCACTCTGCAGGTCAAGGAGTAGACAGGAATCAAAGCTTAGTCCTACCTGAGAGGAGGGATGGGAGGGGCCTGGTGGACCTATGAGAATGGTCAAAGAAGAAGTCCTACTGTGGTTAGGAGAGTGGTGCTAGTATTTGGCCACTGAAACTAATTTTTGGTGGTGAACTCAGTTACCCAAGAAAGTCATTTCAGCTCTTTACTTCCTCAGTTTCCCTTATAGATTAATTCACAGGGTAGTTGTATGGACTAAGGTAAAAATAACCACATTTATTTATCAAGTGACACAATACTTTGGTCTAGATGTTCTCCTTACATTGTCAATAATGGGTGCAACAATTCTATGAGATAAATCTCCATGTTAGAGAGGAAGAAACTGATTTAACCTATTTAAGCATCCAAAACAAGCAAATTAAAGGAGTACATGGGTTTAATTCTTCACTAGAATCTGTTCTTTCTTTGTTTTATTTCATTTGTTTTTGTTTCTCATTAGCTCATGCTGTCTTCTTAGTCAGCTGTATGGTAAGACCCCCTTATAACTCTTACATATTCTTCTCCAGTTGCTATTTACTTTTCAGAGACCTCAGATTATGGTCCTGCTCCTATTTGCTAGATATTTCTGCACTTGACCTGTCTGTGGCATTTGTCCTGTAGACATTCCTCTTTTTTTCCCCATTCCCTGCCCTCCCTATCATCCCACCCTCCCCTCTACAGAAGCTTCATTCCCATTTTTTGTTTTTACCATCAAATTCTTTCTTTCTCTTCGAACATTTTCTCCCTAGTTCGTGTTACCTATCATACATTCTGAACCTCATTTACACAGTCAGTTTCTCATACTAGAGAGATGATATGGTATTTACATATCTGTGCCCTGTTTATTTCACATATAGGTATGTCCTCAAGGTACATGTAGACATTCTTTCTTATGGAAAACTCCCTATTTGTATCTTTACTGAAGCTCCTCTATTCTCTTAAACTCCTGTGCCATTTCTTTCCAGTGTTCTTCCTGTACATTTAACCAACCCTTTCTCAGTCTCTTTTGCTCATTTCCAAGTGACAGTATTCCACGGTGTTTTATCTTTATTATTTTTCCCTCTGAGGCACATTTTCTCATTACTTTTCATGCAGTCTTGTTTCACAGATCTGTTTCTTCAGCCAGGTATCACTTCTCAGCTCCTGATCCATTTGTTAACCTACTACCTTCTACTAATCTCCACAGTCTCATCCTATCTGAAAATGGCACTTAATCCATTCTTTCCCCTGCAATACGCCCTTTATAGTTCTTGAGGATAGTATTGGCTCTACCCCTCAAGTATGCACCAAAAATAACACACGCTATGTATCGTCTAGTCTTACACATAGTGAGGACTCAAGTTAATAAAATCCTCACACAGCACTATGATGTGAATACTATTATTATTGCATAAATTAGAGAAAAGACATAAAATGATTAACTTACTGGTCTAGGTCTTTCTTGTTTTAGTTCTCAAGTAATAGTAACCAAGACTGTTTCATTCTACAATACTTCTCCATTTCCAATACTTTCGTTCAGGTTTTCGTCATTGCTCATGTGACGGAGCATACGTAAGAACTCCCAGTGGCTCTTCTGGCAGTGACACTGCATATCCCTCAATCAATCTACATTCTCAGCAGGTCAGATTGATATTTAAACTTGTATCTGTTTAGAATGCTGTCTTTCTTGAAGACCATTAGCGGCTTCCACACCTTGCACCTCATCCTCTGCACCATAGACAGACCTGATGAGACCTCCTAAGCTGGTTCTGACTCACTGTGATGCTTTTGGGTTCCTACCCTAAAGCAGAACTGCATTGACCTTTATTTTTGCTGACCTTCCTTAAATTTCTTCATTGTCATATCAGTCATCCTTTCGCTTTTTGTGTCTCCTTTTCTGATTCACTGCTTTGTAAATGCCATTATTGCAAGGACTTTGTTTTGCTTATTGCTTTTTACTCAGGTCCACAGTGATGTTTCCCATAAAGAGGCACTTAATTGTACTTATTGAATGAACACGTGAATGGATTAAGGAATGATACTAGTATCAAAAACATTTTTCTATTGCATGTTTCCTAAAACTTCTGTAAGTTCTGTTTCTTGGAGGCTTAAAACTTCCCACTGACATTTTCTTTGAGTCTAATTGTCCTGGTTTTATGGTTAAAATCTCAAATTTATTTGTTGTATATACTCATCTATAATAATAATTTCATTCCTAAAAGCCTTTGAAATCTACTCACGTGGTATAATTCCCGATACATTAACTAAGTCATTTAATAAATGTGTACTAAATGAATCAGGGAGACTAAAACTTCCTGAAATATCTTTAATATGAAAAATGACAAAGTTGACGTTTTTATGAATAGTCTACCCATGATAACATATTCCCAGTGGCCTTTACTATATTTACATATCCTTGAAAAACTAATTTAGATTTGATTAAAAAATTAAAGTATGCATTAAAAATATTTTCTAATATAGCCAAATGGCTTTTTCTGCTGTTGTGGCATTACTTTTATTGTTTTCTTGATATTATTAAATAGTCTGTGAATACCAGTGCTAAATAAGGTGATAGTAAGCACTTATTAACTTAATGACTATTATTTAATTGCCTTATTATTGTTAGAAAACTAAGATGATGATTCAACATTCCTCACATCTTATTAAGATATTCCTTACTAAAAATTCTATATTTTAAAGATATCTAGTGATATGAACAGTGTTGATTTTTTAATTTGTATTTGGCAGAAAAGTTTGCATAGTTATAGTCGATTGACATGTAAAATAAATGCAAATAATCTTTAGGTTAGCACACTTAGGAATCACCATAATATTGTGAAATGTGTCTTATTTTGTTTAATCTAAGAATAGTAATAATATATATATTTTGGCCTTAAAATATTTAAAAGGAATTGCACATTTTAACAGAGAGATAATTTCTGGTGTCTCTGATGGAAAGATCTCACTTTTTTCAAGATCTTGCCACCAAAGTCATTTCCATAAACTGTTTTGATTCACGTTAGGTTCCACCTTCACCTCTTATTGAGGGAAAAACAGACAGAATAAGCAGGTGGTGATGGTGAGGATGTGAAGTGGAAGATGAAGACACAGAAGTTGAGGTGAGGGTAGATTAGGTAGTCATGACAAGAAGAGCAACAGCTAGTTCTGCCATAAAGCAGGGTGTGCTTGTCAGCCAGAGCTAATTTGTGTTGTAAACAGGTAGGTGATTTGAAAAATTACCAGAAGGCATTTATCACATGTTAAGACAGAACTGTATGGTTGTACTGTGGCTAAAGTGAAAAAAAAAATCAAAGTAATTCACAAAATTTTACTTAGTAGTGAATGAACTAGGTAGATTGCAAGGATATCACTACTTGAAGAATCAGAACGTCTACTTAATCATACTGAAATGTAGAAAAAATGATAGAGCTGATTTCAGAAATGTGTGATTGCTTTGTAATATCGACAGTAAATAGGTTTGGGCAGCTTTCAATTTTCTGAATGGACACTGAGACAGGAGGTTTCTCATTTTGCTGATCAAGGAGACATTTTATGCCATATGAATTAAAGGTGCCACTTCTTTCATTTCCTAGCTTACCCCATAATGAGCTTTTGAAAAATAAAGACTTAAAGTCTTTACACTAGACAATGTCAGAGACGAGCATATGTACATATATACACAAACACAGTATTGGTTTCATTTTGTTATATCACACCAGTGTCAAACTATGCATTTGGCATATTGGCACAAATTGTATGGTAATAATACTGAGAAAGACAATATAAAGTATAGATATCTATGTTTGTTAAGAACTAAACATTAATTTAAAAGATTTCTGTTTATATAGAATATGAAATATTCTACACAGGTGATCAATTCTAAGTATACAACCTAAGTTATTAGTAGGAATAAGATCTAAAATAAGTTTTTAGTCCCCCCTGAACAATGTATTCAGTGACTAACTATATGAAACATTTGAATTTTAAAATACTTATTATTTCATTAAAATATTATTCTTAATATTAAATTAATGGATTCAAAATATATGTTGAAATTAGGTCCTACTTATACAGGACATGCGCTGCGAATCTACATTTCACCCAGTAAATACACTTAAGTTTATACATTTTTCTGAGACAATATCTTTGGCTACATCCCAGAATGCTTTCATTCACTTCCTTTTAAAAATCATGGCTTTTAATTTTTGTTTTTTGGGGTTTTTTTTTAAGGTTTTTTTGAGACAGGGTCTCGCTTTGTGGTTCAGGCTGGCCCTGAGCTCAGCCTCAAACTCACATCACAGCAATCCTCCTGCCTCTGCCTCCCGAGTGCTGGGATTACAGGTGTGAGCCACCATGCCCGGCACTGTGGTATGTGGTACTGGTTGCTGCTGGGGTGAGTCTCCACACCCAGTATTGTTATGTGGTTACCGAGGATCGAACCCAGGTCCTTGCACTTGCAAGACAGGCGCTGGAACCACTGAGCTATATCCCCGGCCCAATCATGATTTTTTATTATCAAATTTCCTTTTTATTTTGAAGGAGTCCTATTTAAGATTATCATTTTTAAATCTAATTGTGTTGTGTTCAACTATTATTAAATAGTCTATGAATACCAGTGCTGCCCAAACCTATTTACTATCAATATTACAAAGCAGTCACACATTTCTGAAATCAGCTCTATCATTTTTCCTACTTTTCAATATGATTAAGCAGACGTTCTGATTTTTCAAGTAGTGATAACCTTGCAATCTACCTAATTCATTCACTACTAAGTAAAATTTTATGAATTACTTTGATTTTTTTTTTCACTTTAGCCATAGTACAACCATACAATTCTGTCCCAACATGCGGTAAATGCCTTCTGGTAATTTTTCAAATCACCTATCTGTTTACAATGCAAATTAGCTCTGGCTGACAAGCACACCCTGCGTTATGGGCAACAGTTGCAGTTGAAAATCAGATGGGCTTTTGGTTTTTGAAAGTTATTTGATATTTCGATGTCCAAATATGTAATGAATTTCAGGATAGATTTTATGATATTATATTTCCTGGCTTCAAAGGTGTAAATGTTGTGTATGTATATTTAGTTATTGCTTGTTAACGTACATTCTAATTTATTTTTTTTATCTATTTGGCCTCTTTCTGAAGGGTATGTGATAAACCACCAAATATCACTATGAATACTTTGGATATATTCTGTAGTTTTAGTTTTCTATGTATATTTTTAGTTTATATTATTTAGTATGTAAAGTTAATAGCTTAATTTGGTAAATTGGACATTTACTCAACAAATATTTTTTCTTGAAATTAATTAATAATTATATTGCTATTCAAGATTGTTGTTATTTTTTTCCATGTTTGTCTGGTGTAACTTTCTTAGTCTTATTTTCAAATTTTGTGTGCTATCCTTTTCAAGTATGCTTTTTACAATCAGCACTTGAGTAATTTTATTAATATGGTTGCTTTTGATTCTTAGTATCCTGTTATGTTTTTTACTTATTGCTATCATAATTTCTGCTTAATTCTTCTGTTTATTCTTGACGTTTTTAAAAAAATGGATCAAGTTTTTAAAATGTTTTTATTTTTTCCTCGTTTAGATTGTATTTATAATTAAACATTTATTTAAATGAATCACTTTAAATTTAACATCTAATATTAATAAACATTTTTATTCTCCTCTATGTTCCCCTACCAAAAAGATAAAAATGTCCATTCACAGCTATCTAACTATATCTGCAAGTCCTTTTCCAAACATGTTCACATTCATTTTTTCTAGGTTGAAGTGTCTATTTATGTGGTCCAAATTATAACTACAACAAAGTAAAATTTAATATAAGTACCAATATGGAGATATCAAATTGAGATTTGTTCTGAGGGCTTTTATTGCTAAAATATGAATACTGAAGAGTTGACATTAAATAAATATATAATTTACATGTTTTACCTCTATGATATTGATTTTCAAAGTGTATGCTCCTGTAAAATAAATCGAGACCCTTTATTGAAAAACAATGTTATTTTAAGGTTTATTTTCAGATATTCAAATTCAGTAAATCTGGTGTATGACACTGGTATCTACATCTTTACATACACAAGGAAAATGGAAAGAAAATCAAAACTTTATATGCCCAGGACATAGTGTAATCTTGCAGATGTTCTAAAGCAAAATAAAACAAATTCACAAGTATAAAATTAGGTACAGTGTCACAGTATGTATCTTGGAAACTGAAGCTTCACTAGTTGTTATCTGTAAATCTTTCTCTTCAGGCAAAGCAAGAGATTCTTAGTAGATGTGCTGCTGAAGAAGAGGCAGCAAGTGACTCTTACGTATTGCCCAGATACTTTATGGAACACTATTTGAGCCTACCCATTCTATCTGTCCTTACAGTGGCTGTCAGGCATTCTTTCTTCCTGCAACACAGTGCTTTTATAAATTTAGTGTTTCTTTGCATCTCCTAAAGTAGTTATTTGCAGAAACTCTTGCTTTTACTTAAAATTATGACTGTACTTGATACAAACTTGTGACTTCCCCAAATTTCTCTAATATAGTCCTTGCTGTTAATGCTATATATTGATATTTTCTTTCCTGGAAGCCAAAGGAGTAGCAAAAAGACCATATGTTAAAATCCTACTTTACCTTCTTGGATATTCTGTAGGCACTGGAATTATCTTATCACATTGTTCCAAAAATAATACGAGTGCCTGACAAAAAGAGGTTGTTATGTGCAGCATAAATAGTCAATCTGTTCTTAATTTCAATACACAGACACACACACACACACACACACACACAGAGGGAGAGAGAGAGAGATTATGGGGAGAACAGTTGTCTGCCAGTTTTACAATGAAAAAATGAGCCCCTACAAAGTTTTATACAACTTTCTCAGAATGCCACACAATGAGGAAGTGGTAAAAATAATGATACTCTGCCCGGTACCAGCCTTAGCCACTCTTGATGTTCCAAGACAATATTCCACAGAACTACATTAACTCAATTTACAAAAACCATTTTTTCTGACCACTAAACTTCTGTATTAGCAGCCAGTTGTAGGAGAACGTTGTTTGTTTCCTTTAAAATTCTGGTACAGAGTTACTGTAGTTTCAGGCATTTTAACCTGAGAAATTACGGAGAATACAATTTCCCATGATTGGGTAGAAATGCTTTTAATTTCTATTTTCTCTTGGCAGTTATGCATTTTAATAAAATTCTTTGCTGTACACTTCAGTTTTACTAATGTGATTATGTGGGCTGACATCAAAAGGGTTCATTGCTTCATGACCAAGAACCAAGCATATCAGGATGCACAAACTGGAAATGGTTTTAAATAAATCAATTTCAAGTGAATTAATCTTGGAAAACAGTGCTTAAGCATTTTCCATATGAAAGTCATTTCCATTATGCCTTCACAGAAGCATTCAAAGTGTATTTTTGATGTTTATTGTCTTTATGGTACCAAGAGTAGCTACATTGTGTTATAATAACATGCTTTATTCCTGCTTCTAAATTATCTACGGATGAGAGTGGATTTATATAGCTGTATATATTTGCTCAGTGCTTCTTCAATATCCTTCCAGAATCACTCATACATTGCCTTTAGTTGTGTATGTATCTTTGTAAAAATGACAGCAAGCACTGAATCAGAGTAATGCACCATTTACTCTGCAGTGCTTTATATATTGCCACTACAATTGCATGTTCCTAGGCAGCTTGGTGTACTTAAGATTTACAAGCCATTTGTTTGCTATGAAGAAGCCATCTGAGATGACAGTGTATATTAAAGTTGCTAAACAAATTATATTTTTCTACCTAAAGCTTCAGTGATTCCAGATACATTAGAATCATTCTCTTTTCCTTCTTTGTTATTCTTTCTCTTCCTTCTTTTCTTCATTCCTGTTTTCATTCTTTCCTTACTTTTTTCAAACAGTAGTATTCCCTTTGTAATTCATTTGGGTAGCTTCACTAAAATACTGAAAACATTTTCCTTAGGTATACTTTTTTCTCTTCCAGTTTTGGTGTTTGTGTCTGGATTGTCTCATGGCCCAGAATATTTCAAACTTAAAGCAACTCACATTCCTTTTTCAAGTTTTTTTTTTTTTTCCTGGCATCATTACATTTGGGTTTTTTCTTGTCTCATTTGGTCACTAAATTGGTAAAATCAAAACTCAGTGATATGGGGCCAGGGAGTTAGCTCAGTGGTTCCGGCGCCTGTCTCGCAAGTGCAAGGACCCAGGTTCGATTCCCCGGTAACCACATAACAATACTGGGTGTGGAGACCCACACCCAGCAGCAACCAGTACCACATACCACAGTGCCGGGCGTGGTGGCTCACGCCTGTAATCCCAGCACTCGGGAGGCAGAGGCAGGAGGATTGTGATGT
>PVIR01040210.1:0-13484 GCA_004026965.1 Petromus typicus | reverse complement strand
AAATCAAACTAAAAAGGAAAGCATTGGCTGGATTACATAATCATATATTTAACATTTCCTGGCACAACTGAAGATAATGTTATCAAATTCAGAGTTTTCAGAGACTTCCTAACTAAAGGACCAGAAATATAATCTTCATCAAATGGGGGGATGGGTAATGGTTTTAGCTTCATTATAAAATTCACGAAAAGATCATAAGTAGATTTTTTTGATAAAGCAATTTTTTATTTCTACTTTCTCATTTCAACTGTGTCTGCCTTGCTAGATGATTATATAAGTAGCCAAAGTACTAAAATGTTTACATAAAATGCCTAAGTCAAAACTAAACTTTGACATTAATGGAGTCATCATGTCTGAAATATGTTTGAATACTTATATTCTTTCAATTAGAATATTAAAGATAATTTGGCTTTTCAAAAACTCACTGAAAATTCATTTACTTCTGTGGAAAGTTCTAAACAGCTTAAACAAATTCTATTTCATGTGTTTTCATGTTGCACCTTACAGAACCAGGGGAAGGCCTTTTCTGGGGCTTATTCTTGCTTATTCTTTAAACTGTGTATAATGGTTTTTCAAACTTATCACACAGGACAAGATTTGGAAAGACCTAGGTTCAGTTTTGAAGTGAATATTTCTAAGATAAACCTTAAATATTTTACATTGCTTGTATAAAGGAGTCATTAAGATTTTACTATCGCTACACATTTTGACATATAACTACTTTTTTCTGTATTGATAATAAATCATTTTTCTCAGTAATTGATCTCTCGTAAAGTGGATCCTCCTGGTTTGCAGATGTCTCAAAATGCTTCATAAGTATAACTGCTTCATGATGAAAACCAGCAGAAAAGAAAACGTTATAAATATTGGTTCTTCAACTGCACAGTTTTAAATCTTAGCCACGAATCATTATAAACAAAATTTATGTTTACTAGCCTTATTTTTACTATAAGAAATTGATACCTTTAACAAAGATCTTATAAAGAGAAAAATTCTTCTGCAGGAAGAATTAGCCAAAGGATATAAAGAAATAATTTCTAAAGAAGAGAATGCATGAGAAGAAAATGAAATTTCAATAACCAAAGGCATTTTGATTAAAACAAAATAGTCCTTTTTGCCTAATATTTTGGTGAGGAGCCAAATCTCTTTCCGTTATAAGCAGTATATCAACTTGACACACACATGCGCACACACAACATTAATCCTGAGAAAGGAAGGTAACAAGAGCCCCCAAATCCACAGCTTCTTAAAAACTGACATCAATGTGAATGGAACCCAAAGAACTAACAAGAGTTTATCATTTAAATGATGATGAGATCAAAGAAATTACCAATTAAGTAGCTGAATGAAACAGTTATTAAAATGATCAGTGAGCTCAGAGAAAATACAAATAAGCAGCTGAATTAGTTAAAGAAAATAATCCAGATACTGGACACTTTCGGAATTCCCAGAAGACATTTCCAAAATTTCTCCATCATAAATCACTCTAAAATAGACAATCAAAATAGAGTATTAAAAGATATGGAGAGGAACCCCTTAAATCACTTACAAAGACAAGCTATTAATACAATAGCAAATACCTCAAGAGAAACAAAGAGCTCAAATATCTGTCAGCCTACATTACTATATGCTGAAAAAAAAATCATCCTTTTTTTTTGGAGACAAGGTCTTTTGTAGTTCAGTTGGCCCTGAGCTCAGCCTTGAACTCACAACAGTCCTCCTGCCTCTGCCTCCCAAGTGCTAGGAATACAGGCGTGAGCCACCACACCCAGCACTGTGCTATGTGATTGCTGGTGGGCATGAGTCTCCACGCCCTGCATTATTGTATGTGTTACAGGGGATCAAACCCGGGCCCTTGCACTCACAAGGCAGGCACTGGAATCACTGAGCTAAATCCCCAGCCCCTGAAAGATTATCCTTTAAAATTAAAGGGGAAATAAAGACACTGGATATTAAGTATAAACAAAGAAATTCATGAGCCCTAAACCAGTATCACAGAAGTATTTAATTCTAAATACAGTAGAAGAAAATCACAACCATGAGATCAATGGAAAGAGTAAATTTTACTAGGAGAATAAATAAATGAGTCAAACACTACAAAAGCAATAAAATAATGGAAATGAGTACATAACTTCCATTAATAATAATTAATGCAGATCACGTTAATTCTCTAATTAAGACATGCAAACTGGCAGAATGGGTCAAAAGCAAGACCAGCTATGTTGGGTGCAAAAAGAATGCCTTACCTTCAAAGAAGTACACAGACTGAAAGAATGGAAAATAGTTCTCCAAGGAGCTGAAGGCTGAAAACAAGCAGTAGCTGTCTTTACCTCTGACAGAGTGGGCTTTCAACTAAAATAGGAAACAAAGATGGGCACTACATATTGGAATAGGGAACTATTCACTAAAAAGAGGTGATAATTGTAAACATATGTGCACCAAACATTGGTGCACCTAACCCCCAGAAACACTGCTTCAGATAGGGTCATGTATACCCCAACACAATCATAGGAGTGACCTTCACAAATAGATAGGTCATACAGACTAAAAATCAACAAAGAAACTTCAAAATTGAACTATACTGCAGATCATAGGAACTTAAAAGATATCTGCAGAGTATCCATCCAACATCAGGAGAGAACACATCCTTTTCAGTAGCCTATGGAACTTTCTCCAAAATAGCACATATGGTAGGTCTAAAACTCTATTTTTATTATTCTTTTGAGGAAACGTTATATACATTATTTTTCGCAGAGGTTATACCACAGCGACATTCACACTGACAAAGGTACATTTTGGTAATTTGGAACATGAAGCAACTGAACTCCTTGAAGAGTTATTTGAGCACAGCTGTTATGAAAATAGTGACTGTCATCTGGAAATTGAGTATTTCCACAAGGCTCATCATTTTGCAGATACTGAATGTGTATAGTAAGTGCCTGACTTACAAACATTTGAGTTGTAAACTCACAGATACAACCTTGCATTCCGAACATTCAGATACGGACAAAGTGTGGCAGTAGCTCATGTCTGCTGGACGCTGTCACAATCGTGGTGTTTACTGAGCAGTGCAGCACTGCACAGTCTAGCGGGACGTGGGAACTTACTGCGCTTTGTGTTTGTCATGCTTTACACTGTACATTGTTTCCAAAGCGCACGAGACAGACTGTGTTGGAATTGGACTCTAAGAGCGTTCTCTTGGAATGGAACTGGATCGTGACTTGGGGACTTCCTGTGTCATTTAAATACATAGAGCATTCCCTACACAACTGTTTGATAGGAAAGCAGCCTTTAGAAATTACATTTATATAATTAGTTAACTTTTATTTGATTCCCAGCCTAAAATCAAAATTTATTACGCACATATACTCACTGCCTAAATGAAATTTCATAGAACACTTTTAAGGTAGTAAGCTGGAAAATAATCTGCCTCTTTTGATAGAAAAGATAATGTGATTTGTGGCAAAATGGTGGGACTTCCTACATTTCGAATGTTGGAATATTTTACATACTCAATTTTCAGAATGTAGATACTCAAACTGTATTCACCTTTGGAGAAATTGTGTGACTAAAGAAATTCAAACATGGCTCACTTTGAGTTTGCTTGGTTTAGTGTTTCTGGTCACATACTGACCTCTGAGCAGCATTCTTGCTCGTCGCTGCAAATTTCCTTAGCTATCTCCTACACTTCGTGTACTCAGCTTCAATGTGGTCACCATCCTCGTTCTAAGAGGTAAAAATAAATACCCTGATGACTTGCCACATTAGATTGTTTCATTGTACCAGTTCAGTGTTCATGTGACAGTGCCTGGAAGAGTCAAGTATTTCCACATCCCGCCTAAGGAAACTGCACAGTGAACACCCACCAAAGCTCTCAGACTGTATAAATGAAAAAAGGAAGTCACATCTCCTTAGGGCTTCTTTGGAGATGAATCCAGATGAATCCTCCTGCTCCATGAGGAGATACTCATAGCTACAGCTTCATTAAATCAGCAGATGAAGATTATGTATAATTAGCAGGTGAAGATTAAATTAGCAGATGAAGATTATATATATGTATCTCCAGGAAGATCAAGATTCACAACATGAAATATCTCAAATCTGCTCATAACAAGCTGAAATAAGGCTAAGTAAGTCCTTAAAATATTTTCTTTATGTCTTGGTCGCCACTCAGCATTCATATGCACACTGCACACAAGAATCTAATGCTCAATTAGAATTTATTGCTAAATCAACAGCAGATTAGGAATAACACTGTTCTAAAGGTTAACCTGTTTCCCACGAGCACTGTCTCTGAAGCATGGTTGAGAGAGGGAGCCCAGGTGTCAGCATTCAGGTAAAAATCTCAAGTAGAAAAATGCTCAGTGGGCCGGGGATTTAGCTCAGTGGTTCCGCCACCTGCCTTGCAAGTGCAAGGTCCCAAATTCAATCCCGGTAACCATATACAGCAATGCGGGGCATGGAGACTCATGCCCACCAGCAGTCAATACCACATATCACAGTGCAGGGTGTGGTGGCTCACGCCTGTCATCCCAGCACTCGGGAGGCAGAGGCAGGAGGATTGCTGTAAGTTCCAGGCTGGGCTCAGGGCCAGCTTGAACTACAAAGTGAGACCCTGTCTCAAAAAAAAAAAAGGAAAGAAAAGAAAAATGCTCAGTGCATTGATTGCTCTGATAAAAGAAATATTTATTTTCTTAATTTATTATTTAAGGAATTAACCTCTTTCTTCTCAGACTGTATTTACACAGGGTTTTGAAACTTGAACCTGGTTATATAGATAAAACCTTAACTGAACACTAAAGAAAAATGAGTGATGATTTAAACTGTTAATAAATATATTAGTTATTAGAGAATGGCTAAATACAATGAAATTAGATCAAGGAAGATATATTACCTTATAACTCAAGGAAAATAAATAATCTGTCACAGATATAAAAATTTTCTAAGGTACTATAAGGAAGAGAAGTAGGGGTGGATATGATCAAAATACATTTGTAAAGAACACCATTTTTAAAAATTAATAAGCACCAACAATAAAAGGAAAAACTGTGGAAAAATTTTTGTTATATCTTTAGATTTCACAAAAATATTTCTAAATGTTCAGTAAACCAAATGTTCGATAACTCATAAACATGGTGCTATAGTACTTACTATAAAGGAAAGAGATTCAAAATCCTCTATTTAGGGGAATGATCTTTTAACAGAATGAAGAGTCTTTGGTGGGCTCACATGTAAATAATGATTCATGATACAGCTTTTACTGTAGAGGGCAGGAATCGCCATTTGTTTAATAAGAGACAGGGACAAACTGATACATATGTTGAAACATGCACTTTATTCATCACAGTCCATGTATAATAATTTAATTACATCTTGACATGGGAAAGACACTTGAACACTTAAGGATTCAAATATCGTTGGATGTGAGAAAAAAAGTTACTCTAGAAGAAAATCATGTAGCCATCAGAATTAGAGGGAGATATTGATATCTATGTAACCATAATAGGCAACAGAGACAAGAAATATTTTAAAAAGTATTTGCATAATATACAATAATTTCTATATTGAGTAAAAAATTCAACAAGCATAAGAAAATTGCACAAAACATAAACAATTTAAGACAGAACACCAAATATAAATAAGATCCATGACCTTGGTTGAAGAAATAAAGAAAATGAAACAGTGCAAAGACTCTACTAGTAAGTACTTACAAAAGAATACATGATCGCCATATCATATGCTTTAGAGTAAATCAATAACTACTGACCAGTGACTTTACTCCAATGTCCAGAAAATATATTGTGCTGTTGTTTCTGGAGATAAATGTGATGTTTCTTCACAGTGATAAAAAATAAACTTGGAAAAACTAAATATGTGACCATCACAATGGATGAGGAAATCTTTTGTCCTTAACTCACAAGTGAAATATATGACAAAGAAACCACACAGAATGCATTAATAGGCAATTTCTAGTGTCCACTTACTGAATACTCCAAGGATTCAAAACTGAAAGAATGCTGATAATGACAATTACACATGGTAAACTTAGGAAAATAGTAAGAGTGAGTGGAAATTCAAGGGCAAGGCCAACCAGCTCAGATAGGTTTCATGTGGGTGCGCTTACACTGCCCAAGGCTCAGTTATAAAAGTTTGAATGTTACTAGATATCTATATTATTAAGTCTCATCAAAAACCCTTTTGAAAATAAATTTAGTGGAAATATTTAAACACTAAATTACCATCTGGCAAAAGATGATCAACTTGTACATTTTGTCTACATTCAGAGTAACAATCAGAAAAATGTACAGATTGTGCACAGTAAGCACAGCAGCGCAGTTCCAAAGGGGAGGGCTCCAGACACCCCGCAAGAAACGGACTGACTCCCTGCTGGATGTCAGAGGGGAGTTAGACACCTGGACGAAGAACACGGACATGCAAGCTGACAGTCCTCTGCCATCCTTGACCAGAGTGGTTTTATGTTCACATTTGTGAAGTCATGATAGAGGACTGGCATAGAAGGACTATTCTCATTACAAAGGACTAGAGTAGATTAGAATAGAAGTCTCAGCTGTGTAGCAAATGTCTTGACAGAACAAAAGAAGAACCCTGGCCGGGAAGGTTACTGAAGTTAGGGTAGAGGTTAAATTTTTCATTTGCTTACAAATAAAGGACTTCTCTCCACTGTGTCCTTTCAGGCCAGTGCAAGTCACTTTATATATTCACAGTTAAATTTCTCTTGATTAATATCTATAAGCACAAATTAATGCTTTTCCATGTAACTCACATAAACAGCATTTGTATCCTTTATGATTCGTGGATTTAACATCAGTATGGGCTGAAAGTTTTTTCTCATTTACTATTAAATGTATATTTTCTACCCAGTGTGTTCTTTTGTACCTTTAACAAGTATTGCGAACTGAAAGCTTCCCCACCTTGGTTACATACACAGGGTCTCTCTCCAGTGTTTTCTTTCATGTTCTTGAGAGTACCTCTGTGTTGTGAAAGCTTTACCACACTGCTTACATTCATATAGTTTCTGCCCAGTGTGAGATCTTTCATGTATTCGGCAATACCTCTGGGTTGTGAAAGCTTTACCGCATTGCTTACATATGTAGGGCTTCACCCTGGTGTGCGTTCTTTCGTGTTTTCGACAACAACTCGGTGTGCTGAAAGCTTTCCCACATTGTTTACACACATAAGGTTTCTCCCCAGTGTGAGTTCTTTCATGAACTTGACAATTACTGTGCGTGCTGAAAGCTTTCCCACACTGCTTACATGCAAAGGGTCTCTCTCCAGTATGAATTCTTTCATGTATGCGACAATGACTCCGAGTGCTAAAAGCTTTCCCACACTGTTTACACACATGAGGTTTCTCCCCAGTGTGAGTTCTTTCATGTGTTCGACAACTACTGAGCGTGCTGAAGGCTTTCCCACACTGCTTACATACATAGAGCTTCTCCCCAGTGTGAGTTCGTTCATGTCTTTGACAGTCACTGTGTGTGCTGAAAGCTTTGCCACAGTGCTTACATACATACGGTTTCTCCCCAATGTGCGTTCTTTCATGTATTTGACAATGACTATGTCTGCTGAAAGCTTTCCCACATTGCTTACATATATAAGGTTTCTCCCCAGTGTGAGTTCTTTCATGTATTTGACAAGCACCGTGTCTGCTGAAAGCTTTTCCACATTGCTTACATACATAAGGTTTCTCCCCAGTGTGAGTTCGTTCATGCATTTGACAATTACCATGTCTGCTGAAAGCTTTCCCACATTCCTTACATACATAGGGTTTCTCCCCAGTGTGAGTTCGTTCATGTCTTTGACAATCACTGTGTGTCCTGAAACCTTTGCCACACTGCTTACAAGCATAGAATTTTTCCTCACTGTGAGTTC
This sequence comes from Petromus typicus, assembly GCA_004026965.1. NCBI lineage: Eukaryota > Metazoa > Chordata > Mammalia > Rodentia > Petromuridae > Petromus > Petromus typicus. Next base: position 5,591 of record PVIR01040210.1, on the reverse strand, counting down.
TTTCATGTCTTTGGCAATCACTGTGTGTGCCAAAAGCTTTCCCACACTGCTTACATTCATTGGGTTTTTCCCCAACATGAGTACTTTCATGTATTTGACAATGACTTTGTCTGATGAAACCTTTCCCACATTGCTTACATATATATGGTTTTTCCCCATTGTGAGTTCTTTCATGTATTCTACAAGTACCAAGTCTGCTAAAACCTTTCCCACATTGTTTACATACATAGGGTTTCTCCCCAGTGTGAGTTCGTTCATGTATTTGACAATTACTGTGTCTGCTAAAAGCTTTCCCACAATGCTTACATATATAGGGTTTCTCTCCAGTGTGAATTCTTTCATGAATTCGACAATTACTGTGTGTGCTGAAAGCTTTCCCACACTGCTTACATTCATACAGTTTCTCTCCAGTGTGAGTTCTTTCATGTCTCTGACAATCACTGTGTGTACTAAAGGCTTTTCCACACTGCTTACATACATAAGGTTTTTCCCCCGTATGAGTCCTTTCATGTCTTTGACAATCACTGTGTGTCCTGAAAGCTTTTCCACACTGCTTACATTCATAGGGTTTCTCCCCAGTGTGAGTTCGTTCATGTCTTTGACAATCACTGTGTGTCCTGAAAGCTTTTCCACACTGCTTACATTCGTAGGGTTTCTCCCCAGTGTGAGTTCGTTCATGTCTTTGACAATCACTGTGTGTGCTGAAAGCTTTCCCACAGTGCTTACATAGATGAGGTTTCTCTCCACTGTGAGTTCTTTGATGATTTCTAAATGAAGTGCTATTAGTGAAGGATTTCCCATTATATTTAGATACAGAGGGTTTTTTGCGAATATGAGTTCTTTCATGTATTTGAACAAGGTGGTGAGAATCAAAACCTTTTCCACATTGTGTACATATATATATATTCACTCCACTGTGATTTCCTTCCCAGATTTGAACACTGTTGGGTGTACTGATTTTCACATCTTGCTCATGTACAGAGGCACTGTCTTCAGTGTTGGTTCTTTCAATGGAACAGGAGTATACTTTTCCATACTGCTTATACTCATCAGATTTCTCTCCAGGATTTGTCTTTGCATGCTTCTGAGATGACTGGAAATCAGTGTAGGTTTTCCTGTATCTGTCACAGCTAGACAGATTGTCTTCAAATCCCTGACACTCACAGGATCTGGTTCCAGTGTTACCAATCAGAGGATTTCTAGAGTCAAAGCTTTCACTTGGTTTTGTACAAACTGGTTTTATATTTCCATTGGTATCTGTAGTCCAGAAAATAATTTCTTCATGTTGATACCATAATTCATATTCATCACATTTTTCTGTTTCTTCATTGCTGTAAAGAAATAAAATGCCTAGTCACATTTCAAAGTGTCTTTTAATAAATGGTTTACTGAGAAGAGATCTGGTTTGCTGCTGCTTAAAAATATATGACATGAGTTTACTGTACCCTCTGGATGATGCTTAGAAATAGCTTTTACCAAAATAGCGGTATTCATTTGGCAATTTATAAGTGACATGGTTGCAGCATATAATACTTTCATTTTGATGACTGGTACATATGAATACCAATATTGATTATTTTTCTTACCCTTTTTTCCATGACTCTCTGCCCTCTTCATGCACTTAAAAATGTCTACCTTTGTTTTTTTTGTACCATCTGCCCTTTATTTTACTCTTTAATTCATAATTTGGGTTTCTCATACTACACATGGTATTGAAATTTCTGTGTGTCAATTATACAATTTAACATTACTGACTCCAGATGCATCCAGTTTTTAGAAACTGATACTACTTCATTCTTTGTTAAGTAAACACACATTTTTGTCAGTACTGGATTTTGACCTAGCACTTTAGCACTGAGTTACATCCCCAACCTTATTTATTTCTCATTTTGAAACAGAGACTCATCAGTTATTAAGTTCCCTGGGCTGAGCTGAAAGTCTGGTCTCCTGCCTCAATTTCTCAGAGTGCTAGAACTCCACGTGTGCACTCTCATTCCCAGGTCATCATGTATTTCCTCACTCAGCTCACCTATGAATGGGCATCTAAACTGTTTCCTGAATTCAGGTTTTGTAAGTTGTACTGAAACAAACAAAATTATGCATGGATAATTTGACAGCTTTAATTTGGGGGGGAATATATCCAGGAAAGATACAGCTGGACAAAATCGAATTGCTATTTTTACTTTTTTGAGGAATTTTATAGGCATTTCCAGAGATTTTACACTACAGTGACATTCCAACATCCATTGAAATGTGCCTTCCAGTATTCTGAAACATGAACAGACTGAATACTTCGGAGAATTGCTTGAAATCAATTATTATCAAATTATTATCAAAATTCATTTGGATTTTGAATATGTTCACAAGGATAACAATTTTACAAATACTGAATTTATATGTAACATTAAAGTACACACTGCATTCCTTATATATTTGACACGAATGTAGTCTTTTGAAAGTACATTTATATATATAAATAGATATCCTGAATTTGATGTCCTCTCAGTCTATGCACAAAATTCTATATAAAATTATATAAATTTAAATTATGAGTTTTTATATGCCTATAGCCAATGCCTACATATTACTGTACATAAAATTTTTATAATCTTGAAGGAAAATAATTTATTCTTTTACATTAGACAGTGTCACTTGTGCCGTATTGCTTACTTTTCAGATACTGTAATATTGCAAATATTGAATTATCAGATTATAGGGAATCAACATGTATGAATCTTTGGAGAAATACTGTCAGATTAAAAAAACTAGAACATGGCCACATTTGCACGATTTGCCTGGTTTTAATATTGTTGTTTTAATATTAATTAATTAATATTAATTATTAAATTATTAAATTTATTTCAGTTTTATGATCATATAAATATAAATAATTAATGAATTATTATTAAAATATTAATTATTAAAACATTAATATGTTTAATATTAATTTTAATATTGCTGTTTAATATTGATTTTAATATTGCTGTTTAATATTGTTGTTCTTATGAATGCAAATTACCTTAGATTTGTACTGCAATTTTTGTAGTCTTCTTCTATTTTCTTATCCCAGTTTCTTCCTAAAGTACAGAAAGAAAAATGTAACAATGAGTTACTGCATTACATAAAAATTCAAAGATTCCAGTTAGAGCTAGAGTATGATGTAATCATGCCTGAAATAGTCATCGAGTGTATATTCCAGTGAGGTAAATTGAACTCATCATCAATCAACAGTCTCTCTGATTGCATAAACGAGGAAAGGACACTGTCCTCACCTATATCAGCCACATTCCTAAAGGTTTCCCGCATCACATCTCTGTAGAGCTTCTTTTGTGATGGATCCAGCAAGGTCCACTCCTCCAGGGTGAAGTTCACAGCTACATCCTCAAAAGACACTGCCTCCTAAATCATGAGACATACATCCAGAAAGAGGAGTCAGACGAGATGGAACATCTCAAAACTACTCATAAAAAGCTGAAATGAATCTGAGTCCGCCAAATGTTTACTTCACATTTTGATCATCAAATACTTATTCTCTATTCAGTTATACACATGTACAGAATTTTGATGCTAAACCAACAGCAGAATGCCACATTGGTTCTGCTGACTAACCTCAGTTGTATTTCAACACTGTCCTTAAAGCACGGTTTATACAGGGATTCTACATGATCAGCATCGATGTAACAAGAAAAGAAGGTATATCTTGTTATTAGTTCAAGGGATACTTCTAAAGAAATTAAACAACGGGCGCTATTCCACAGCACTCTGGCACAGAGCAGTCCTGTGAACAGGTGGGAGAGAAGGCTACAGAAACTCCACTGTTTGTCTGCCCATACTGGGTACATGTTGCGGTCACACGGGTAGCCCTCTGATGTGTGGCCCTGGACACCATCCCACAGCACTTGGGCAGGGAGCTCTCCTGTGACCAGGGTGGGAGGAGACGGCCACAGAAATTCCATCTGCTTGTCTGCCCATACGGGGTAAGTGCAGCTGCCCCAAGCAGCCCTCTGACATGCTTCCTGGGGGCTGTTTCACCACGTGCTGGCCCTCAGCTCTCGCGTGATCAGCGTGGGGGTGGGAGGCAGCCCATAGAAACCCCATCTACTTCTCTGCCCTACTTGACTGGTGCATGTGGAGGAGCCTCCAGGGACTCCATGTACTTGTCTGTACATACTAAATAAATGCAGTGGCGGTGCTGGGACCTAGGCAGGGGCCTTTGGTGCATTCCTCTGCCCTGTCCACCGCACTGAGAAAACGGCCACTACAAAAATGAAGAAATCCTGTTGACTACAGCCATTGGTGTGCTAATGGAGTCAGTTCCACCTACAAGACCCTGGACTCTTGCAGAGTTCAAACCTGTAGGAGCTCACGGAGCTCAACTCAGGCATCATAGCCAGAAGTGAGACAGGTGATGACAGCTATCTTCCTGCGACTGATCAACTCCGATATGCATGCTGCTACCCATACCATCTACAAGAGATGGCAGATCCACGCCATGAAGGGCCCTTTTGGTACTGTTTTGGCTTTGTTCTTTGGTTGTTATTGTTGCTGTTTTTATTCTTTTTCTTTCTTTTTTCTGACTTAACTTTCATTTCTCTACTGTTGCTGAGTTTGCCCAACTTTCGGTTTGACCTCATTATTACAAGAGAGGGTCTCCTGTCACTCTGTTGTTGCTGGGTACCCTACTCTTCTTTTGTTCTTTCATCTTTTCCGGTCATCCAGTCAGAATCAGTTCCCGAGAGTTAATGCATTTCAGCTTTCCCTACTCTCTTTTTCTCTGTACTATTAAAAAGAGGATGAATAAAGTTTCTAGGGGTCCTATTGTTGTTAGTTTTTCCTGTCTTATATTTGTCCTTTCTGTCTCTTTTGTCCTCTAGTGTCTATCAGCTTCTCGAGGTTTGTATGATCTTTATGTATCCAATAACCCTATTTCTAATCTCTCTAATAAAAATCTTTCTAACACAAAACCTGTACTCCAACAAATTCTAAGTAATACCCTAGAGAAAGACAATGAGTATCAAAATCCCATATGCCCCAGCAGAATGAATGCATTGGGTATGTCAAGAAATTAAACGAAAGGGGGTAAAGCAAAAAATAAAAGAGCCACAAGTAGGAAAACATCATGACAAGGCTAAATCAGGCCATATCACTCATAACCATCAATGTCTATCATTGCATCAATGCATCAATGAGCCAATTAAAAGACACAGACTGGCAGAATGGATTAAGAAGCAGGATCTAATAATATGCTATACACAAGAAAAACACCTAAGTGAGAAAGAAATCCATAGACTGACAATCCAACAATTCTCCACACCACAGAAAAACTATAAAAAGGCAGTAGTGGCTATCTTACTTGCAAAGTAGATTTCAAACCAAAATTGATTAAGAGAGACACAGAGGGCATTACATCCTCATACAGTGAACAATCAAATAGGAAAAGATGACATTCATAAATATTTATGCACCAAATTCTAGTGTACTCTACTATATAAAACAAATATTAATGGACATGAAATAGTAGTAGGGGACCACAATATCCAATGTCACAAATAGACAAATCAACTGGACAAAAAGTCAATAATGAAATATTT